>JAQQSW010010464.1:0-12986 GCA_028646575.1 Pseudocheirus occidentalis | reverse complement strand
TGGCTCGCTGTGGCGAGGGCATGGCCAGGGGAGGGGCCCTAAGGGGTCCTGGAGAAAGGACTTAAATACAGGCTACCCGGAAGCAGAGGGAGTTCCAGCCACACCTGGTTTAGAGAATGTAGCTAGAAGCAAGTCCTGTGTCCTGAGTTTTCTGTGCAGCTGTTTCTCCTGGAGTAAGCGGGAGCCGGGGACGCCCAAAGCCTGTTGAGGAAGGGTATAGGGGAGACCTATACATCCTGACCCCAAAACCGTAGCACCAGACAATACACAAAGTAAACAAGCTCTCCCATCAGAATGAAAGAAAGAAGCATTTGTCAGGCTAAGAGCTTTATGAATACCATCTCATTTTATCTTCATGACAAACACAGGAAGTAGAAGCTATTCTAATCACCATTTCACAGTTGGGGAAACTGATACAGATAGAATTTAAGTGACTTGCCCAGGGATACACAGCCTGTGTGTGAGAAATAATTCATTTGGACCCCTACTCTATTTCAATTGGTGTTAATTAATTTAATATGATTCCATAGGGGTAGTGATTATAAGTTTGGTATAATAGGCCCAAGAGCTATGAGCTATAATTTTAAATTCACTTATTTAATCACAGGAAGCTAAGTAGAGGACTTTTACCCTTGTTTTTCCTTGTTTTGGTGACCAAGCACAGCTTAGCAGAGGTGACTCAATGACATGGAAAGTTCCCCAATTTATTTTTGTACCTCCAGATCTTTCTCTCTTGTCCAATATGAACAGGTGGACCATCTTATGATCACTTAGTCAATGGAGATGTTCCACCCTCCCCTCCCCCCCACATACCATTTCTAGTTGATGCATCATTTTTTGGTCTGTGAAACAAGATCTAAAAACCAATGGGATTCTGTATTTTGTACAGTCTTTTTTAGAATGTTCAGGTATCACATCTGGTATCAAACCTTACAAAAATAGGGCCTTGGAAGGAGGGGGCATCTCGGATGATGAGGAAGATCTGAGGTCTACTTCATTAAAGAGGACCATGGACTCTTTAATAAAGTGCCATTGGCTCAGAGCTCTGCCTCAGTCTCTTCTCTTTTACTATAGGTGTGACAATTTTAATTGTCACAAGTGAGTATCTGAGGCTAGATTTGAATTCACATTTTCCTGACTCCAGGTTTATTACTTTTATTAATTGAGATACCTAGCTGCCTCATTGGGAGTAAGATATCTCAGCTCGAGTGAGAGAGTCCCAGATTTCCCCTGAAGGGAAATTCATTGATGGATCTAGTAAGCTAGGGATAGGGACATGGACAAGGTACCGACTTCTCTACAAGTTGGCTTCTTCCATCAGGGACCTCTTCGTGAAGAGATTCTGGAAACTCACATCTTCTCTTTCAAAGCTAGAAGCCAGAAGACCAGTTTTTCTGTTCTTCCAATCTCTAGCCAACTCCAACTCTCAGGCAGATAGAAAACAGTGAATAATCAATTTCCACAAATGAAGAGTGTTATATAAATGACTTTGAGTTCTGGATATACTTGTATTTATTTTGTAAATATTCTAGACATAGTTATGTGTGTATGTGACCAGGTATTCACACTTATTTTCTTATGGGTGGGGAAAGGTTCTTGGATTTCTATGAAATGTAATTTATACAGACAATGTGAATTTCCCCTCTCCATGGAAAAGGGAAGAAAGCTGTTGAGACTGGGGCAGGGGGAATGGGGAGAAGTTCACACTGCCTATCAGAACTTTAATTCACAGAGGTTTGGTCCTCCAGGATTTTTCCCTTGCCTGATGAGAAATTAGTCTGACTATCTGGTTACATGTACAACTGACTCCAGAGTAAGAATGTAAGTTTCTTAAGGGCAAGTACTCCTTTATTCTTGTCTTTGTATCTCTAGGGTTTACTTACATAGTACCTGATACAAAGTAAGTAATTAATGTTTACTGATCACTATAGCAAGGGGAACAAAAAAGCCAAAAAGCAAACGTTTGACTTACAAGTCAAGCTGAGGATTTTGTAAGCAAAGACAAAGCAGGTTTAGTATATAATGTATTCTAGTTAAAGGAAAGTTCAGAGAAAGACCTAACTAAGCACAGTCATCCCCAGAGCATTTAAGGATGAAAAAGGAAGGAGGGCAGCAAACATGAAAAATAGAAAAAAACCTGTAAAGATTTGTGACAGTTTTTTCTCCTTTAAGGACAACGGAAACATCACACTTGGACTCTTGTTACCACAGTCCTAAATGTTCTTATAGAAGTGGAAAGGACAGAAAAAAAGATGAATTTTACAACCTGAGTTAAAGCAAGTTTATATTGATATCTGTTCTGGAGGGGACAACATGCTGTGGAGATTAAGTCACAAGATACATGACGCAAAAAAGATTGAACATCATTCATACTGAAAAATGATTATCAAAAAAAATGCCAACTGTGTTGATTGATTTTACTGAAGCTGTTTTTTTTTAATTCTGCGTTATAAGGCATAACTAGCTTCCTGATTAGGGGAAGTGGGATATATAAAAATAGAGGCAGTGTAAAAACAAAACTTTAATAAAAATAAGACTAAAAAGAAAAAAACCAAACCAAAAAAGATTGCTCTTTAATAGCATAAAGAACTATGATCAATGTATTGATCAACTAGGATCTTGGAGAATCAGTGATGAAGCATGCTACCCACCTCCTGACCTCAGGGTGCACAATAAGATATATATTTTCAGACATAGCCAACATAGAAATTTTTTTTTTTTTACTTGACTGCATATTTGTTTATAAGGGTTTGGTTTACTTTTTTCCTCCTAAATTCTCCTCTTCCCTTCCCTCCCCGGGAAAGGAAATAGATGAAAAGTTATTAATTAGATCACAAGAGGAGAGAGACAAAGACAGGGACAGAGAGAGAGAGAGAAACTAAAGGAAAACCAGAATCAGAAACAAGCAGCATAATTTTGAAATGTTGAATTTATTATTGTTTAAAAGGAATAAAAATTGTACATGCTAGAGATTCACCATTTCACATGAAATTCTGTTGTGTTCTATGCATGTATCAAAATGTTCATTTTATTTGATGTTTAAGTTCATAATAATAATAATAGTAATAAAATATAAGATTATTCCAAAATGCTTGTTGTTTGAGTGATAAAACCATCTAAATGTGTGACAGTAAAGGAATGGTTGAATTAATTGTGTTATATTAATGGAATGAAATACTACAACACAATAAAGATGGATGGATGACATAAAGAAATCTGAAAAGATCCTTCAAAACCAGACAGACATTCCAGGAAGGGAATGGGAAGGAATGGGAAGAAATGGAATAGCCAACGCATGTTCAAAAAGGAGTGACCAACAAGCTATTGTAGAATTTCATATTTTGAAATTCATGTAAGTGTTAATAATTGTAAAGTAAGTTTAACTTTTTTGATGTTTCATGAAAAATATATTTTAAAAATTTTAAATTAAGCTTTTTAAATTACAAATTTTTTAAATAAAATTTTACAATTAAAAAAAAAACACCTATACCAAGATGCACAGTGAAGTGATCAGAACCAGGAAAACAATATACAGAATAACCACAACAATGGAAGGAGAAAGAACAATAAAATGATAGAAAAAAGATTCTGCAAAATTCTAAAGACCAAACTTTGTACCAGAGAAGATGAACGAGCAGCTCTCAACCCTCCTTCTTGGAAAAGATGGTGAACTAAGGGTATGGAAAATTGCATCTGATGCCAGACCTTTTGGGGGTGTTGGCTAGTTTTGCTGAATATTCTCTTTTTATTCCTTATTAAATGATGGTTCTTTGGGCAAGGGGAGGGATATGTTGGGAAATGGAAGTGAGCTTAAAAAAAGATATCCATGAAGAAAAAAATTTTAAATCCATGCTTGTTGATAAAAAATGAAAGCAGGGACCACAAGTATATGCTAGCAAATGTAAAATCCTGTTACCATTCTGCCAAAAAAAAAAAAAGTGTTAGAATTACGGAAGCCCAGGGGGAGGTCTGGCTATTGATAATTCAAAGGACCACAACAATGGCTGTTCTATCAGAGACAAGAGGAAGATCAAGGAGAGGGTGGGATCTATGCCCTGAAGAGATGGGGGCAATTATCATGAAGGACAGAGAGAAGGCAGAAATGCTTAAGCATTGTCTTTTTTCTGTTTTCTCAGCCATGGAGAATGAGGTTTGGCCTTCATAGAAGGGATCAAAAATGGTCAACAGACAATGGAAACTCAAGTGAGTAACTTTTGAGATAACACTAATATGTGAGATGAAAGAGTTCAGAGTCTGACTCTGAGGTCTGAAAAGGTCTTTATTCTTTCTCATGAGAAAGGACTCTGCCCCTGTCACTCACATGACGTCTGCAGGGACAGAGCAACAGGTAGAAGCCAGCCCATGGTTATATAATCTTCTAATGCAGAAACCCAGCCCCCGCAACTGACCTTCGCTCTTATTGGTAGCTGGCCCACAACCTAAGCACAGGAATTTATCCCTGAGACAAAGGACGTGAAAATATGTGGGTGTCCAATGAAAGGCCAAGGTTCCTTATTTGGCACATCTTATGCTGAGGTGGCACTGGGGAGGGTCTCCATTGCTCTAAGCCCCAGATTCCTGGAAGGTCAGGTGACCTCTAAACGTAGGTCTAGTGAATACTGAAGCCATTTGAGATTTGATTTTTCAGACTGGGGAAACTTCACTATAAACTATCCCTCACACTAATGAGACTGATGAATAAACATTAGTAGGCCTGATGAACCCTACCTAGCATCCTGGGAACTGGCTGAGGTGACATTGGGTAGCTTTGAAATACTTGGGTCAACTGAAGAACTATAGCATTGACTAAAGATGGATGTGATGCTGACCCAAAGCTGGGAAGTATAGTTAACATCCAGAGAGGAATATACATCCTCATCTTTGAAAGAAGGAAAAACAACTGGACTTCAATTTCTAGCAAAGTCTAGGGCATGCTTTTGAAGAGGTAGTTGCTGAGGATTTAGAAAGAGAAGCAGTGATCACAGAGTTGGAATGGTTTAATGAAGAACAAGCCCTGTCAGGATTACTAGGGAGGTTGATGAAGGGGGCAAGGAGAGGGGAGAAGGGGATTTTTTTACTGATAATCTGCCTAAGTTTTTTCGACGCATTTTACAAAGTTTTGCATGCTACCTTGTGGGCAAGATGGACCAATGTAGGAATGAGAATAGTATGATTAGTTGAATTCTGAACTAATTAGATGACTGAACCCAAAGAGTGGTCATCGTCAATTTTGACCTTGGTCTTCATTGGCCCACCACGGGGATGTGTTCTTAATTCTGCCCTATCTGAAATGTTCATCAATAATTTAGATGATGGGCAGCTAGGTGGCACAATGAATGGAATGTTGGACCTAGAGTCAGGAAGACCTGAATACAAATCTGGATTCAGAAACTTACTAGTTATGTGACCCTGGGCAAGTCACTTAACCCTGTTTGCTTCAGTTTCCTCATCTGTAAAATGAGCTGGAGAAGGAAATGGACAACCACTTCGGTATCTTTGCCAAGAAAACCCCAAATGGAGTCATGAAGAGCTGGATACAACTGAAAATGACACAACAAAATAGTTAAAATACTTAATGTAATAAAAAAAAACTTGGAGGGATAGATAACCCGTTGGATGTCAGAGACAAGACCTCTAAATGCTAGAATAATGGATAAAACCAATTTACTGGGTTAAAAAAAAATCAGTTTTCCAAGAACAAATGGGGGAGACACAGCTAGACAACAAATAAGTTTTCTGAAAAAAGAAAGTCTAGGAGCTTTAGTGTACTATAAGGGCAATATTCTATGGCAGCTTAAAAATTTGCCCAAGGCAAATGGAGGCTTCACTCAGAGAAGTAGAATCAGGGTTCCACCAGCAAAAGTTTAATAACTGGCTCCGAGAAGTGTGATTCACTTTTAAGCTTAAATTGCATTATTAACATTTTTCTCTCACTTTCTTGAGTCTAGCTAGGGGTATCAAACATGGAACCTCAAGGCCCAAAGGTTCCCCACCCCTGGTCAATGCTAGACAATCAACAAAATGATAAATCTAGTCCTGATTTGTTGTAATTACCCCTTTCTGAGGTGTACATGCTTTTACTGAAAATTTCAGTTTTACTGAACATTTTACTGAAAATGAAAATTACTGAAAATTTTACTTGCTATGGTTTTTGGGGTCAGGATGTATAGGTCTCCCCTATACCCTTCCTCAACAGGCCTCGGGCGTCCCCAGCTCCCGCCCACTCCGGGAGAAACAGCTGCACAGAAAACTCAGGACACAGGACTTGCTTCTAGCTACATTCTCTAAGCCTGGTGTGGCTGGAACTCCCTCTGCCTCCGGGTAGCCTGTATTTAAGTCCTTTCTCCAGGGCCCCTTAGGGTCCCTCCCCTGGTCATGCCCTCCACAGGGAGCCAATGTGCATCACCCCGAAGGTGGAGAGATTATCCTGCTTATTGCAAACAGGTGTGATCACATGCACTCCTGTTAGCTGAGGACCGGTTCAACCCATTACCAAGAGCCCCAACATTTACTGAAAATTTAATTGTGAAAATTAACACAAACAAAACTAGCCATGTGACCTTGGGCAAGTCACTTAACTCCAACTGCCCTCCCAAAAAAAAAAAAAAAAGAAATTAACTGACTGTAAGAGCTGACCCCAAAATATCATGAAGTGTATTGCCCATTATAATGAAGGGGGTAGTCCCATTGTATTCTGTCCTAGTCAGACCACTTCTGGAGTCCTGGATTTGAGTTTGGGGGACCACATTCTAGGAAAGAAACTGACAAAACTGAAGTGGGTCCAGAGAAAGGTGACCTGGGATGGGGAGGGGAGGGAACTCAAACCTGTGCCACAAAAAGATAAATTGAAAGAAATAAGGACATTTGTGCATTGTAGCTGTCTTTAAGGATTTGAAAGGTTGCCACATGCAAGAGAGATTAGACTTTTTGTGCTTGACCTCAGAGGATGTAACTAGGAGAAGGGAATAAAAGATGTAGAAAGGCAGATTTTGGTTTATGTAAAAAATAAACCAAACTTCCAAACAATTAGAGCTACCCCAAAGTGTAAGGAGCTGTCATCTGTCATGGGAGATAGTGGATTCATCTCTGGAGATGTTCAAGCTTAGGTATTTGGTGCAAGTTAATTTGCCAGTTAGTGGAAAGGCATCTTTTTAAGTCGTCAATCTTTTTTTCTTCAAAATATTTGTCTAGTTTAGATGAAGATCTTTCTGAAACATAATTCCCATGTTACTTTCAGCAGAAGAGGCTAGACCAGAGGGAACACATCCTTGACTTTAATCATTCAATGAATCTTTACTGCTTAGCATTCCCCTTTATAAATGAGAATAAAACTGCCTGTTCTGTACCTAATTCATTCTGTGGATCTTTTTTTAAAAAAACTCCTCCACTCTTTGCTGGACTAGAGCCTCAAATGGAATTGTTTCTCAGGAATTTGAGAGTTTAATGTAGGTAAAACTGAAGCATTGGGAGCCTCAGTACTCTCTTGAGAAGATATGTGAATCCAGAGCAATGAAATCAGTGCAAACTGGGAGGCAGGAAAAGGACTGAGGCTGGGGAAGGCTGTCAGCTCCTGAGGCTTTAGCCACTGTAGCTGTGAGCCTGTGGCTACAGAGATATAACAAAATGAAGGGAAAAAAAAGTCCTGGTCCCTACTCTCAAGGAACTTCAGCTAGAGAAGATGAAGAAAATGTTTTATGAAGGAGGGTGAATATCTGGTTTTCTCTACTTCTACAGACACTGCTTTACTTTAAAAATAGAAATTAGCTGACATTTATATAGAACTTATTATGTACCAGGAACTAGATTATATGCATTACAAGTAATATCTCATTGATCTTTAGAACTCCGAAAAGTAGATGCTGTTTTACAGATGAGTAAATCGAGGTAAGCAGGTTGCCCAAGATCATATGACTTGTGAGCATCTGAGGTCAGATTTGAACTCACTTCTTCCAGACTCCAGGCCTGGTATTCTATTTATTGTGTCCTCTTCAGTCTAGACTGTTGTAATAGCCTCCTTATTGGGATCCTTGCTTCCAGTTTCTGCCCTACCCCCTCTGCAATGCTGCCAAATTGACATTCTTAAAACACAGCTGTTTCTCCCACCTCTTGCTCCAAAACCTCCAGTTCCATCCTATTGCCTTTAGGATAAAATATAGAATTCTGGTGTCTTGTTTTTTTTTTAAGGGGATAAGGCAAGGCAATTGGGTTAAGTGACTTGCTCACTAAGGTCACCCAACTAGTAAGTGTGTCGAATATCTGAGGCTGGCTTTGAACTCAGGTCCTCCTGACTCCAGGACTGGTGCTCCATTCACTGCACCACCTAGCTGCCCCTAGAATATCTATTTCGACATTTTAGACCCTCCCTAGTATGAATTCCAGCAATTTTTTCAGTCTTAGTTCATATTACTGTGTTTCTTGCACTCTGCTTTCTAACTGCCCTGCTAGCTTTCCCTCAAACATGTTTTATCTCTATTATTCCTTCCTATCACTGATCTCTCCAAAACAGCCACCTCTGGTTCAAGGTCCTCTCTGGATACACATCCACTCAAAGCCACTCCAAACCAATAAACATTTTTGAAGCACCTGGTTTGTGTCCGGTACCAGGCTAAGTGCTAAGGATACAATTAATAAAAATAAAGACAGTCCTTGATCTCAAGGAATTTACAATCAAATGGAAGGAGGGAATTAATACACAAAAGGAGTGAGGAATGGGGTTGGGGTAAGTAATTAGCTTATCCTGAGATCTACCACAGAGATGAAACCAGACAGCAGCTGATGAAAAATGGAGTGAGATGAGTCCAGTTTCCACCCTATATAAAGGAAGCATTGTAGCTCATCCTTCATTCTCAAAGAAGATCATGAAATCGGGAAGGTGATGACATGACTTGCAATTGAACTGGATTTGAGTGAGGGAGGGCTGCGCAGTCACTTTCTCCTCCAGAACCATCTGGGTCCAGTGGCCAGATATGGATCAGGATGAATGAAGACAGCCCAGGATACAGTGGGAAATCTTGGCCTTTTTAAGCTAAGGTCTTTTGAAGTTCTCATTTTGAGTGAGGCAATGACCATTCACTGGATAGTGAATAAGCCTCTTTAAAAAGTGAGTCAAGGGATGGTCCCTTTAATAAAATAGTGATGATGATGATGATGATGGTAATAATAATAATAAAACTGGTAGGGGTTGCTGGCCTAGAGAAACAGTTACTATTTACATTCACTCTGAGCCAGGATGGCCCCCAAAATAGCCATTAAGTAGTGCTTGGGCAGAGACCTATTGCTGTCCAATGAATGAGATCCGAGGTAAATTGGGTTTAAGGCTTGGTCTTTGAGAAAGAAATTTAGCCAGTAAACCCCAAGTTAACTAGGTAGGTTTTGAGGTAAGGGGAGAGAAGGGGAGGGGAGAGGAGGGGAGGAGAGTCTCTGTTCTCAAGGAGCTGACAGTCTAATAATAGGGGAAGACAACACACTAAAGGAACCTGAAAAGGAATGGGTGTGGGGCAATACCAGGAGACATCTAGCTCAGGAACATGATGTTCCTGGAGTCCAAACCAAGCAGAGCAGCTGATGGAAAATAGAATTACCCAAAACCTTCTTAGCCCTCCTTAAAACTTTGAGAAGAGTTAATTGCTCCATACTCTGGTCCTCCATTCAGAGGGAAGAGGCTACTGAAGGAGCTGAGATGTTGAGAAACAAAGGTAAGGCAAACTTGGGCAGCTAAGTGGCACAGAGGATAGGGTGCCAGACTTGAAGTCAGGAAGACCTAAGTTCAAATGTGACTCAGGTATTTACTAGCTGTGTTACCTTGGGTAAATTATTTAACCCTTTTGCCTCAGTTTCCTTACCTGTAAAAGGAGCTAGAGAAGGAAATGACAAACCCCTCTAGCACCTTTACCAAGAAAACCCCAAATGGGGTCATGAAGAGTTAGGACAACATGATGATGAGATTTCAAATGACAATCTTCTCCTAGGGGAGGCTAGAATAAAGAGATGCCTAAAAATAAAAATAAATTTTCATTGGTATCTTTGTTTTTTTCATACCTGAAAATTTCTCCTGGTATCCTTCTTCTCTGCCCCTTCCAAAGAGTCATCCTATACAACAAATTTTGCTTTTTGGAGGGCAATTGGGGGTTAAGTGAGTTGCCCAAGGTCACATGGCTAGTTTTTGTGTTCAGAGTCTGAGGCCGGATTTGAACTCAGGTCCTTCAGACTCCAGGGCCTGTACTCTATTCACTGCACCACCCAGCCGCCCCACATAATTATATTTTTTTTTAAAGAAAAAAAGAAGAGACAAAGTATTTCTTTGATTCTTAGGAGTGGTTGCATCACCCTGACCAAGGTTATCCCTTGATCTCAACTGGACAGCATGTAAGGGTTCCTGCCCTGCTTTCACAGCCTCTGCTATCTTAGGGCACACAAAGTTGTGGCTGGCAAGGCTCATGCCACTGATGATGAGTTGGATGTTAAGGGGATTCTTGTGATTATTGTTATTGCCAATATTAGGTATTTGTTTTACTGGCAAGATTCTAGTTCCCTAGAAAGGCAGAGACTGTCTTCTCCCTCATGGCCCTGAATATGCCCAGGGCTGGGCACATAGAAACAAAGGCAAACCAGATTGAATCCAGCCACATCCCTGCAGCGTCCACTTGGCTTCACCCAGGATTGGGAAACTACATATAACCCTCTATGTCCTCAAGTCTGGCCCTTTGACCGAATCCAAACTTCACAGAACAAATATTTGTTCTGTAAAGCTTGGACTCAAGGGGGTAGCTAGGTGGTGCAGTGAATACAGCACAGGTCCTGGAGTCAGGAGGACCTGAGTTCAAATCTGATCTCAGACACTTAATATTAGCTGTGTGACTTTGGGCAAGTCACTTAACCCCAATTGCCCTGCCCTCCCCCCTCCAAAAAAAGAGCCCCCCCAAAAAACCCAAAACAAAACTTGGACTCAGTCAAAGGGCCTCACCCAAGGTTCAATGTTTCCCACCCCTGAACCTAACCTCTTTCTTCTTTCCAGAGTGTCAGCTAGAATCAGTTCCTCAACACTTCCACTGTGACCACTCAGGAAGTCCCAAAGGATGTGGCTCCTCCCTGAGTTGGGGTTAGTTCTCCTCTGTCACCTTCCTCTTACTGGGAGAGGAGGGAGGGAGAGTGTAAGGGTGTGTATTTAGGATGGGGAACCAGCATCCTTAGCCCTGTCCTTATAGACCAGTGGTTCTCAACCTGTGGGTCACAACCCCTTTGGTCGAAGGACCCTTTCACAGGGGTCACAGGGGTTGCCTAAGACCATTGGAAAACACATATTTCCTAAGGTCTTAGGAAGGTCCTCTATCCAGGCAGGTCTGCCCACATGCAGACACGCCCACAAAGGTCTATTAAAGGGTTGAGGCATTAGGAAGTTGAGAACCACTATTAATGACTCTGCTAAATTTTTAGAAAGTGAACCACAGGTAAAGGAATCAAAGGGTAACAGTATTTGAGCTGGCACTTAGGTTTGGCTTTCCAGTTTTCAAAGCACTTTAAATAGAATATATCTAGTAATCCTCACAACCCTGTGAAGTAGGTGCTGTCACTACCCCCATTTTACAGATAGGTGAATTAAGGCTCAGTTCAATGACTTGCATAAGCATGGTGCCTGAAGGAGGATCTGAACACAGGTCTTCCTAATGCCAGGTCTGGAACTTTGTCCACAATGCCACACTGCCTCTCAAAGTGAGAAAACTCCATAGATATATAGATGGACAAAGAAGATTGACATACGAAATCATTTTTTGTCAAAGAAATTAGAGAGGTTTCACAGTAAATTATAGCATCTAAAGTTGGAAGCAACCTCAACAACTGTGAATTTTCCAGAATATCCACTTCAATATGCCTGCAAAGTGGTCATCCCAAATGAAGAGAAGAGTTGGGGGGGAGAGAAGCAGTGGGCATGTGGATGTGGGTGGGGGAGGGGATAGAGTTAGGTTTGGGCGGGGAACAACAGGCTGACCCTCTTCAATCATCTGAAGGATTGTAGCATGAAAGAGGAATGAGACTGATTTTTCTTGATCACACAAAGAAAAACCAAGTGTGGAATTAAAAATTGATATCTTACTTGATTATGTAATATTTTATTAAGTTTAATCAGTTTGCTATGTATTAATGATCAAGTTACTAGGTATTAGTTACTCTCCCTTTGCATGTGAACTTGAACTCTCTCTGAATATAAGCTTGCAGTTGTAAGCTCCCTATTTGTAATAGAAACCACCCACTACCATAAAAGTACAAATAACTTGACCTGACCTGTGGTCTCCCTAACAATCAAGAAAACAACCCTGAGTGTTAGTTCCTCTTTCCTGGGTGTTTTCCACCCACAAAATTTCAGTTCAATCAGGAATCAATAGCATGCCCCCTCAGAGAGCATCAACTAAGATGAAAGTTCCCTGTTCTTCAGAAATTGCCAACCATGAGGCTTCCCAAAGGATGTTGGTCCAGATGTTGGGGACTGTCTGATATAATCTGTGGTTAGTGACCTCGGCACTGACCAATCAGAAACAAAACATGCCTATGTTGCTGAATGTTGTACAGGTTAATCAGTTCCTCTTTACCGATTATCAAAGAGCTGTCTGGACTGTCAGATGCATCTCTGGATACTGAGGAATCTTAGATTCCATTTATTGGCAATTGTTAGATTTGCTAATAAATTGATTGTTCTTGGAACTCTACTTCAGTTTCTCTTTATTGCAGATTTTTTTCTTGACACAGAAGAAATGGGAAAGGGGGGCAGGTTTAGGTTTTGCTATAAGGGACATTTTCCTTGCAATTAAAGCAGTCCGTAAGCAGAATTGAATGCTTTGTAGGCTTTCAAGCTAACAAGGGATGATTACATATTGATTTTATTGGAGAAGGGAGACAGTCTTATTCAAGTACCTTGGATAGTCTTTAAACCTAAAGTCCCTCCCAACTCTAAGATGTTATCACTGTCAGATCTTACATTTTACAGATAGGGA
>JAQQSW010010462.1:0-12987 GCA_028646575.1 Pseudocheirus occidentalis | reverse complement strand
CTCCCACTGCTTCCTTGCCCTGGGAGCAGTTTGGCCAGACCCACTCTTCTCCTCCCGAGTTAGCAAAATCCACTGACCTTTCTCTTAGCCTTTTTGTCTTCTGGCCTGATAAATGTGGTAACTGTGCCTCCAGTGCAGGCGATCTGCTGTCCTGTAGATGTGGCTCCCTGCCCGATGCCCCAGGGCCTGAGCCGGCCGGGGCTTTGGCTGTGGCTCCCAGACTGCTGCAAAGAGCCTTGCCTGCTGCGTTGCCTATAGCAACAGATGGGCTTTGTGTCTTTTGGAGAGTTTTGGAGCTTGAAAATCTGTTTAGAGTCCCATTTTATGAGTTTTTTAGCATGTTTGTGTGGGAGCTGTGGTGCTTTGCTGCTTCTATGCTGCCATCCTGGCTCCGCCCCCCCTCTCGAGGTGCTTTAGTTCTTCTCTAAAGTAGACGTGCGCTGTGGCTGGGGAGGCTCGGCTCCTCCTGGCACTTCTGGAGCCTGGCCGCATGGAGGTTTCAGGCTGGGCTGGCCTCGGCTCCCAGTCTACGGGGATGAGCCCCTCCTGCCGAGCTGCTTTTCTCTAATCCCTATTTTTCACACTTTGGTAGATGTGGAGTTACTGGATGCTGTACATCTTCTCTCTTGTAGGCTGGCTGAGGAGCGTCTCGGCTCGGCTTGGCTCCTACCCACCACCCTCGGCCTGGCCACAGTTTTGGTTTCTGGCTGGGCTGGCCTCGGCTCATGTCCTACCGCAATGATCCCCTGCTGCCAAGCTGCCTTCCGTGAGAGATGTGTTTTCTGTATTTTTGTGATTTTGAGAGCACTAACACTTGTCCAGAGTCACATTTTATGGGTATTTAGGGTGGCTGTGTGGGAGCTGCAGGACCTTTCTGCTTCTACACCACCATCTTGGCTCTGCTCCTACTGTCCAGCTTAGTACTCTTGAGCAGAGTACAATTTCTTTTGAAAATGCAGTTTGAAGTGAAGCTTTCTTGCTTATAGAGAAACAAGACTTCTCCTCTTGTGTCATTTGTCAGCAGTCTCACCTTTGAAGCTTTCAAATCACTAATAAGCTATAGTATATATCCCTGAACTGAACTTATGATTAGTCCTTTGGGCAATTTGACCTTATCACATATTCACTCTCCCAGTGACTTCAGAAATAAGAGACTCTTTCTGGAGTAGGAGGAGGCCTACAAAGAGGAAGAAGCCTAAAGATGACAAACATACAGCAACCTTGGGAGATAGCCATAATGTAAGGGTAGGAAACCTGCTCAGTTTAGGTTCTAAAAAGTTTAAGTACTCCCGTTTTTTGTACTGGTCTCTCCCCCTTGGCAGCCTTGCCTAACTGCAGATGCCTTTCAACACTGGAGGCTGCTTTTCTGATTGATGAGTCACTGCAATCTCTGTCAGTGTTGAAGCCTCAGCCACGTTCACTTCACTGCTACTTCAATTCACTCTCTAGTCTACATAATTTACCTCTCCAACATTAAACTTGGCCCTGAACTAGAAACCCTCTTCCCTTCTCTGCCTTGCTGCTTTCCAGATCCAATTTGTGTTTTCCTTCCTTCATCACAATGCAACAACTTTGAGAGATGTTTTCAGAACTCTAGAAACATCTTGTTTACTTTAATTTCAATCTTTAAAACTATCCTGTTGAGTTTTTTTAGTTTTTATTTTTGTATCTCCACAATGTAGCAAAATATCTGGCAAATGGTCAGTGTTTAATAAATGCTCTATCTAGTGGTAAATATATATATATATATATATATATATATATATATATATATTTAAATATGTATGCAAATATATATCCTGAGAGGATATATATATATATGAATGCATACACATACACATACACATACACATACACATGCATATATATCCTGAGAGGAACCTTAGAAATAAAAGACCATTTTGGAACAAATTCCATTCAGACTTCCTGAAAAGCTATAAGGGAGGAAAATAAAGCTCTTGAACTAATGAATATATTCTGAGAGATCCTATATAGTTCTCAAAAACAAAACAACTACTGACACCATTAAGACAGAACTATGAAAGTAATTTCACAAAGGGTGGGTGGGTAATGTTCTTGTTGTTTAAATAAGAATAATGGATAGCATGTATATAGTGCTTTAAGGTTTACAAAGCACTTTAAAAACATCTCATTTGGGGGCAGCTAAGTGGCATGGTGAATAAAGTATCAGCCCTGGAGTCAGGAGGACCTGAGTTCATATCCTGCCTCAGACACTTGACACACTTACTAACTGTGTGACCTTGGGCAAGTCAGTTAACCCCAATTGCCTTTCCTTTCCCTCTCAAAAAAAAAAAGCGAAAACAGAGAGAGAGAGAGAGAGAGAGAGAGAGAGAGAGAGAGAGAGAGAGAGAGAGAAAGAGAAAGAGGGAGAGGGAGAGGGAGAGGGAGAGGTCAGTAAGTCTTGAGTTTATATCTGATCTCAGATACTATCTAGAGTGACCCTAAGCAATTTAAACTCTGTATACTTCAGTTTCCTCATCTATAAAATAGAGATAATTATGGCATCCACCTGCCAAGGTTATAGTAAGGATCAAATGAGATTTTCTTTTTGTTTTGCTTTTCTTTTGAGGGGGTAAGTACTACATCTGGAGCCCTCTCCAGTTGTTCTGATGGACAAGTTCTACAGGTAGAGATCCATACACTAGTACCTCCAATTATAAGGGGGATCAGGGCAATCACTCTGGATGAAATTTGAACACCTTCCAACTTTTGAAGATAATTGATTTGATGATTCCTTCAACCCATGAAAAAATACCAGTGACAGTGCCAATAAAAGTTAACTGAATCAACTATCAAAGTAGACTTTATCTCATACTAAATCTAGAATTTTGTTGTCATGCTACTTAAGAAATGTGTTGCTATTATTCAGGATATTTAAAGTACTGTAACATGTCTTGTGTATACTATGTTAATATTGTATTAATTTGGCATTTGGAATTGTGTACAAGAGCCTGAGATGTCATTTCATCTAAGATACTTATTTTTTTCTTTTATAAATAGGTTGAAAAAAGTCTTATGACTCATGTAGGGTCACAGTGATAGTGTAATAGTTGGAACTAGAAATAAGGTTTCTAGGCTCTAGATTCATTTTTAATACCAAATAGCAATTAAATATCAGTCAAGAAACATTTACTGAGCATTCTCTATGTGCCAGGCACTGTGCTAAGTATTAGGAAAGCAAACATGAAAAAGAAAGACCATCTTTGCCCTCAACGAGTTTGCAATGCAGTGGGGGAGGAAAATTTACAAAAGGAAGTTGAAAGGAGTCAAGATCCCTGGCAGAGGGGCATGGTGGAGAAATCCAGAGGAGTGCATGCCTGTGAGAAATGAAGAGATGACTGGCCTGGGGGCCCTCCACAAATGGAGGTTGTGGAGAGGACTCTCTACCCTCCCCATTCCCCAGGGGCAGCAACCACTGATGAGGACTGAGTTCTAGGAGTGAAGTCATCTTAAAGGATGAAGAGATCGAATGAAGGAGTTCCACTGGGTGAGGGTGAAAAACTATGTGTGTTGACAATTTGTTTTCCAACCTCTAATCTATTCTGGTTTTGCTTTTATACATTATTTGAAATTGCAAGTCTGAAGATGGGTATTTATCTTACTGTACTTCAAATCAACAGTTATTTCTCAGTTGTCTTGTTTTTGTCCAGCCATTTAGGTTTTGGGGCTTGACAGAGTAAATAGTTGACCATATGTAACTTAGGAAAGTTCTTCTCCATCTTCCTCCCTCATCCCCCTCCCACAATTTTTTTTTCCTTGTACCCCATCTACCTAAAATTCTGCCACTGGAAATAAAAATTTTCAGGCTAAATCCTTTTCTGCTCTAGGTCATTTTTGAAAATGGAATTCTTCTAGGAGGGGTAGCATATTAATCTGATCTGTCTTGAAACTCTCAGAAAGCTAGAAATCATTAGATCAGTGAATCAATAATTATTTATTAAGCAAGCACCTACAATGTGCTAGGCACTAGGAATACAAATACAATGAAGGTAAAAAAAAAACTCAAAATTAAGATCACCTGTAGCAATAAGGATTTGACTTAGATAATCTTATATTTTAAAACTACATTTTATTGTATTTTAATTTATTTTGTGAAATTTTTACCAATTACACTTTAAACTTCTTCCAGCAACCCCTGTGGGTTTGACACTTTGTTCTAATGGATAAGGCAATTAAAAATATATGTGTGTGTGTGTGCGCGCACACATATATGTGTAAATATACATGTATATGCATATATATAAATATAGATATGTGTATATGTTCATATGTATGTGAGTACATATGTACATATACACACAATATAAACCTAAAAAGAATAAATGCAAACTAATTAAAATCAAGGTAGTTTGGGTGGTATCAGGAAAGACAGAAGATGGTGCTTTAGCTATATCTTGAAGTAAGAGGGTTTTTCTGGGGTGGGGTGAGGAGGGAGTGAATTGCAGGTATGGGAGACAGCCATAGCAAAGGTACAGATATGGATCTGAGGCTTTTCTGTTTAAGAAGCACCAAGAATTCCAATCTGACAGAACTGCAGACTGCAGGAATAAAGTCCAGTGCAACTGGACAGGTAGATTGAGGGCTAGTTTATATGGGGTTTTAAAAGCTCAACAGAGGAATTTACATTTTCTTCCTGAGGCAACAGGAACTTAGTGGTGTTAAGTAAGTAGGGAAGTGTCATGGCCAGATCTGCACTCAAGGAAAAGCACTACCAGCTTTATAAAGGATGGACTAGAGCGAGAAGAGACAAATGAAAAGCAGTTAGGAGGCTGCTGTAGTAATCTAGGCAAGAAGTAATAAGGACCTAAACTAAGGTGGTAGGTTTGTGAGTAGAGAGAAAGGAATGGATATGAGAGATCTGTGAACGGAAAGATTTATCAGCTGATTGTATATAGGGTTAAAGGAGAATGAAGAATAAAGGATATTGCCAAGGTTATAAAACTGATAGGCAGGGAGAATGATGGTACCTTTTACAGCATTTTTTTTGGGGGGGGTGAGCTAATGAGTTTAATTTTGGACATATTGGGTTTGAGGTGTCCTATAGGTATTTGGTGATACAGGATTGAAGGTTAGGCGAAAGAGTGAGGCTATATCTATATCTACACATACTATCATATATGTATATGATCCTTACTATATATATTTTATGTATATATATATAGTATATGTAATGCACATATGCATTATTTATCAAACTTATATTTAATTATATATAGTATATAAGATCACACACACAGATGTCTGTGAGTCATCAGCATAGATTTGATAATTAAATCCATTACTATGTTGGAGAGATTCCATTATCTAGACTCCATGGGAACCAATGAGGTCACCAAGAAAGAAAGTGAAGGGAAAATATAGTAGGGGGCCCAGAATAAAACCTTGGGCAACACCCACAATTAGGAAGTGGGATGTGAATGATGAACTAGGAATGAAAATTGAAAGAGAAGTAGCAGTTAGACAGAAGAACTCACCCAAAAAAGTGTCATAAAAGCAACTATCCAAGAGGCAAACATGGCCACTTGTATCAGTTGTTTCAGCTCTAGAAACATGATTGTTGGGAAAAGACCACAAAATTGAAATTCTGCCAGTCAATCAAGATCATGACACTTGAGGGAGGAACATTTTGCTAAGAGAGGAGGAAATGATTATTTTGCTCTTCTTTTTCCCCCTTTTCCTCCCTCTTCACCCTGTCCCTCACTACTGGATCATTATTATAGCACAATTCTAGAGTTCTACTTATCAGCAGATACTGTCCATATTCAATAAAGTACAAAAAAGTTTAACAAATAGTCCCTATCTTCCGGGAGCTTTGGATCTTGTTGGAGAGATAAGATTTATACACATTAAAAAACTGAAGGATAATTTAATCCTATGTAATTTAAGTGCTAAAATATGTGTTCTAGTTTTATAGAATGCCACGATATAGCACAGAAGAGTCCCAGGGATATTTATGTCTTAGGATAGACTTGTTCTTCTTCATTCTAAAGACATTTAAATTCTTTCCGATGATCTCTATTCTTATGGGATCATTAGATCATAGATTCAGAGCTGGAAGCAATGTCAAGAGGCCATCTTATCTAACCACCTAATTTTACAGATGAAGAAACTGAAACTCAGGGAGGATAAGTCACTGCTATTGGCCAATCTAAATTCAGTTAATTCAACTGTTGCTACGACCTTTTGGGATTTAAACATGACTTTAATGTGTATGTGTGTTTTTAAGTGTCTTTTTTAAGTGTCTTTTTCCCATTTTCAACTCACAGAAATGTCAAATCATATTGATTCTGAGTTAATTTTGTTTTGTTGTTGTTTGCCTTTTATGTCCTCTCTATATGGAGTTTAACAGTCATATACTGTTACAATTTTGGGGGGTCAGGCTGTATAGGTTTCACCTATACCCTTCCTCAACAGGCTTCGGGCATCCCAGGCTCCCGCTTTCTCTGGGAGAAACAGCTGCACAGAAAACTTAAGATACAGGGCTTGCTTCTTGCTACTTTCTCTTAGGCTTGGCGTGGCTGGAACTCCCTCTTATTCTCTAAGCTTGGCGTGGGACTGGAACTCTTCTTCAGAACACATCACTTGCTTCTAGCTCTCTAAGCTTGGCGTGGCTGGACTTTTTTCTGCCTCTGGGTAGCCAGTATTTAAGTCCTTTCTCCAGGGCCACTTAGGGCCCCTCCCCTGGCCTTGCGAGCCAATCATGCATCACCCCGAAGGCAGAGAGATAATCCTGCTTATCTCAAACAGGTGCAACCTTCACATTCTGCCCCGAGGTGATCACGTGCCTGTTAGTTGAGGAGGATTCAACCCATTACCAACAAGAGCCCCAACAATATACCACCTTTCCTGACACACATACATGCTAGTAGTTATCTATGTGTGTGTTATTTATAAGTGTGTATATATAATATATGTGTGTGTATGCACACACACATGCATATATGCAGTAGAATTTATCCAGTTTTTTATCTATACAAGTGCAGTTTTCCTTATATACCCCAATTTTGCTTCCTCTCCTCATGCTCAAACTCACTATACAGTGAATAGCTTTTATACTTGCCATTAGCATCATTTTTTTTGCTTTCTTCCAAATATACTATAAAAAACTATATAAAATAACAAAAATATATACAACATAAACATAGTATAAATATGCTATAAAAGTGACTGCTAGAAGGCAAGATCAAAACTGAAGTCTTCTTGGGGCTTCCTTACCAGAGTAGTCTGAGGATCAAAAAAAATGTTTCCACTATGTCTTCTGAATATCTTCCCTCTTGCAGTAATAGTAGCTAGCAGCACATAAAACATTGGATTTGGAGTCGAGGAGACCGTATGTGACTCTGGGAAAGTCACTTAACTTCTATGTGACTCAATTTTTTCTTCTGCAAAATGGGAACAATAATAGTGTATTTGCCTCGGAGTTGTAAGGATCAAATGAAACATTTGTAAAGTTTTTTGCAAGTCTTAATGCAGTATGTAGATGCTAGCTTTCAATGGCCTCTAAATAATGCACCAACAGACCTCGGGAATGATTTTTAAACAATCATTCTCATGATTTTAAGTTTATACCAGAGGTGAGGGCATTATTCTCAAGATTTTGTTTTTTGTCTTCTGATAAGATTTATTTGTTTCCTACTCATGTCTTGTTGGCCAAGGACAGCTTCTCCTGGAAATCCCCAAATAAGGATGTAGTAAGTAAGTTGGGCTCATTTTGCATAAGCACTTGTTATGTTTCTTGACAACTCTCTAGATAAGAGGGATGTTTTCCAAGAACCCTAGTTCCCTCGGCTTGTAATGAAATAGCTTATATGTGCGACAGTTGCATAAGGGAGAATAATATCATAAAAAGTTCAGTTAGGAGATTTCTACTTCTGTTGACTCCATTCTCTGCATTAGAGGCATGATAAGGTGACAAAATATCCCTCCGCTTATAAGGAAACTGTCACTACCATACAGCAAAAGGAAGTATTAACAGAAGAGAATTGAGGTACACAATCAGTGACAGGATAAATGCTTGCAATCAATCCTTACCTTAGGAGAGGAACGGCCTTCAATCCAACTTAACAAAACTTTTGTCAAGGCACACAGATCCTGTCTGAGGTAGGATTTGAAGCCAGGTCTTCTTGGCTCCATGACTGGCGCTTTATCCAAAATGGCAACTATTGATACATGAAGAAATTCAAGATGTCCAGATAGTTCTAGAGCAGGGCATTGGATTAGAGGTAATAGTTATGGATCAAACAATAACCTGTGGAGAGACCTCAGCCAAGAGATCTAGGATTTAAAGCCTGGATCAGAGCAAGAGAAATCACAGAAGCCATAAATTCATTTATCCAGTTACAGACTTAAGCAGCTAATGTGTGCCAGGCCTTGTGCTACAAAGCAGAGCATGAAGCAATTCCTAGTTTCAAGGAACTTACATTATATTGTGGGAAACAACATATACATAGAAAATTAAATACATGCAAGTAATTTCTTAGAAGAGGACATGAGCAAGAGAGAACATCAGGTTAAGCTTACTGGAGGAAGTGGACTTTGAATTGTTTTGAATGAAGCTGAAGATTATGGGATCATATCATAAACAGGTGAGGAGTGAGTGAATTACAAACAAGGCAGACGTCGTCTAGAATGTATGTGGGGAGCAGTATACAGGCCAGTTTTTTTGGAATGTAGTGTTCATGTGACTTGTCCAAAGTCACATAGTTACTTAATAATAGCAGAGTTGGGAAGAGAAGCTAAATCTTGTGGTTCTCAGCACTGTGCTCTTTTTCCTACTCGATGTTATCTATGTGTATGAAGCAACTCTTATCCAGGAACTGTAATTAAGATTGAGAAATGCTCACAGTCAGGCATTATGGGAACTTTGCCTTTTGTGATTTGTCTAATGGACAATATCTAATCACTGAATTATCCTCTGCCTAAAGAGAATTTGGGGTTGTTTGTTTTTTTGATTGTTGTTGTTCTTTTGGCTAGCCTATAGACAGTCTTAGATATAGCCTGCCAAGCATAGAACAAAAACAGAAACAGAAACCATACTTGTGCAACTTTTTGATCGTTTGACTCATGATCGCTTTTGGAATTGACGTTTAAGTACTCCCAATGAAGTCCATGGGAAAAATAAAATGTCAATATAGTCTTATTTGCCAGGTTTCAGCCCACAGTGGGTATTTATGGCAGAGATAAAACCACTAAAAGAGATTTCACTTGACAGTACTACATTGTCAGTATTAGTAGAAAAAGTAAAAACAGAATGATAAAAAATGGGTTATTCACTGTGGGCCAAAGTCTGTCCTCAGATACTCACAAGTCCTAGTCATAGAAGCAAAGTATGAGAGTTAAGGTATAGCATTTGGCTCATCCTCCATCTAATCAAAAAAGAGTATATAAATGAAGAGGATTTTTAATGATCAGACAAACTCAGCATTAGGATTTCTTTTTTCAATTCTAGACATTTTCTTCTGAAACAGGAAATCATTTAACCTTTCATTGGTGCTATTTCTTTGGTTATAAGACATACTCATGTGTCTCATCTGCTCTGCAAAGGTAATCTGGGTCTTTCAAGTGGCATTTTCTCATTCATAGATGAAAGAATAAATGGCAAATGGAATAATTTCCCAGACCTTTTGTTCTTTAGAAGCACAGATTTTATCTGTGTTTTTGTTTTAATGCGGTAATGTGGTAGTCCAGTGAAGGAGTGGGAAGCCACTATTACAATTAGTCACCGCATATGGAAAAAAACAAACAAAACTTCCAACAATTCTGTTGTACAGTCATTTCCAACTCTTTGTGACCCCATTTGGGGTTTTCTTGGTAAAGATATTGGAGTGGTTTGACATTTCCTTCTCCAGCTCATTTTATAGAAGAAAAACTGAGACAGAAAGGGTTATGAGAGGGTTAAGTGACTTGCCCAGGGTCATATGACCAGTAAGAATCTGAAGCTGGAACGGAATTCATGGGGATATCTTCCCCATTTCAAGGCCAATGCTCTATCCACTGTGCCACCCAGCTGCCTAACAATTAGAGTTGACCATAAGTGGAATGGTCTACCTAGAAAGGAAATGGCTTCTCTCTCCTTGGAGATCTTCAAGGACAGACTGGAGGACAGTTTTCTGAGCATATCATAGAGGGATTCTTGTATATGGTGTGAACTAAATTGCTGATAAGTTTCCTTTTAACTCTCAAATTCAATGATTCTGGTACAGAATTAGTATCCTCAAAGATTCTTCCTAAAAATAGTTATCAGACTGTGGGGCAACAGATTCTAGAGGCACCTAAGGTCCCTTCTCAATCCTGGCCCAAGCTATAGTGGAAGTTACTGAGAAATCTTATATTTAACAAACTAAATACATGAATATTATTTAAGTACTTCTTGTATGCAAAGCAGTTTTCCAGGTAGTGGGGTTGCAAAGACAGAGGGGAGGAAGAGAAGAGAGGAAGTGAGAAAGTGAGGGGAAAAGGAGGGGGAGACTGATCTAAAAAAAAAGTCTTCATTCAACTAGGGAAATATAACATATGCATATAAGTATGTTATTAAGAAAATGCAAGAGGCATACAAGTGGGAAAAGGACCCACAAGTAGAAAAATATTTATAGCACTTCTTTTTGTGATGATAAAGAATTGGAAATTGAAGGGAGGTCCGTTGGTTGGAATGGCTGAAAAAGTTGTGGTATATGAATGCAATGTAATACTGTTATGGTATAAGAAATGAGCAGCCAAACTTCAGAAAAACCTAGAGAGACTTGAATGAACTGATGCTGAGTGAAGTGAGCAGAACCAGGAGAACACTATACACAGTAACAGCCACGATGTGGGATGACCAACTTTGATAGACTTACCTCTTCTTAGCAATGCTAATCCAAGACAACTCCAAGGAACCTCATGATATAAAATGCTGTCCACATCCAGAAAAAGAACTAGGTAGTCTGAATGCAGATTGAAGCATATTATTTACTTTCTCTCCTTTTTCCCTTTTTTTTTGTTTTTTTCTCATGGTTTCTCCTCTTTCTTAGGAGTTTCTCTTAATTAAGAAACTCTTAGGAGTTTCCCCTAATTCTTCTTTACAACATTACTAATGTGAAAATAGGCTCAATGTCAATGTATATGTAGAGCCTATATCAAATTACATGCCATCTTGGGGTGGTGGGAAGGGGAAAGATAGGGGGAAAATTTGGAACTTAAAATCTTATGGAAGTAAAGGCTGAAAACTAAAAATAAATAATTAAAAAAAAGAAAATGTAAGAGAGAGCAAACAGTTCAAGCTCAGGAAAATCCTGTTGGGGAGTGGGGGGAGGACAGTATAGAGAGGTTGGAGCTAAACTATCAAGTTTATGGATGACTAGGAGTTCAGTTTGATGGAAATATGAAGAAGAGTAGCATGAAACCAGGCTGTAAAGGTAGACTGGAGCCAGACTCAGGATAACCTTAAATAACAAACTCTTCTAGGTAAGGCCTGACTCAAGGTGGTCAAGCGGTTTGGCTCAGTGTAGGAAGGAAATTAAATACTCATAGCCTATCCAACAAAGAAATTTGTTATTTAGCAATAGCATGGAAAGGCTGTTTAGTAAGGATGGGGTAGCTCATTCAGTGGGGCACAACTTCTCTTTCTCTGCTTTTAAACCATGGTGGGATGCTGGTCAATGGTACTGGTCAAGCCTAATCAGTGAGCTGATTCCTCTTGTACTGTACTTATGTCACTTAGGCAACCAGAAAAATATGTCAGTGCTTTATACCTTAGTTCCTTGGACCAATTAAGTTTCAAGGATGATTTCATTATATTTTATAGAAAAAATAAATAGTCTAAGCTGCATGTGGTAGATATTGTTCCTATGAAACAAACTAAGGAATTTCCATTTGATCATGTAGGAAATAAAGAGTCACAAAAGTTTTTGGAGAAAAGATTTGACATGGTCAAATGTAAGAAGATTATTTTGCCAGTCATTTGGAGAATGAATTGGAGAGATGTAGAAGCAGTTAGGTCAATTGGGTAAGTGGTACAGAGGTCCAAATGAAAAATGAGAAGGACCTGAATTAGGATAGTGACTATGTGAATAGAGAGAAGATGATTTAGAGGGTGGATGATTTACTGAGAGTTTGTGGAATTAAGATTAGCTACAAAATGGCCAAATGTGGAGAGTTGAAGGATGTTGGTGTTCTCAAGAGAAGTAAAGACATTTGGAAGAGAGGCAGACTAAGGGACAGAGATAATTAGCATTATTTTAATCATGTTGAATTTGAGACACCAATAAGACATCCAGGAGAGGATATTTAGCATATAGTTGATGATTCATGGCTTGAATTGAGAATAAAGCTTAGGTCTGACTGTATAGATTTGGAAATCATCTCCATTGGTATTGAATTCATGGGATGTCCCTAAGAGAGTGCATTTAAAGGAAAAAGAGAAGAGAGCCCAGAAAAAGTCTTAGGAAACACCCACATGAAGGGGGAAAAATAGATGCAAAAGAGATTGAGTTAGTTGTCAAATATTAGAAGTGCCAAGATAGAGATATATAAGAAAAACAAAATAGAGATGGAAGAAAAACAAAAGAAGAAGATAGTCTAAAGGAAGAGGGAGTAGTTTACAGTATCAAAAGCTGCAGAGAAGACAAGATTAGAAAAAAGGCCATTGGATTTAGCAATGAAAAAATTGCCAGTATTCTTAGTTTCAGTCAAGTGCTGAGTTCAAAAATCCACTTGCAAGGAATTGAGAAATAAGTAGGTCTTGAGGAACTGAGACATGGTCTAGACTCTGAATGATTTGTTTTTCTGGGAATTTGTCCATAAAAGGAGAGAAAGATATTGGATCCTAGGGAGATCAAGTGAGCCTTTTTTTTTTTAATTTTAATTTATTTTCTTGGTTACATCATTCATTTCTACAAGGTTTTGAGTTACAAATTTTCTCCCCTTTTTGTCCCTACCCCCCAGCCCAGAACATTGATCCCACAGTAAGACCCCTCCCACAATCTGTTC
>JAQQSW010010461.1:0-12987 GCA_028646575.1 Pseudocheirus occidentalis | reverse complement strand
TTTAAGGAGGAGAAGATTGAAGTGTAAATAAAGTGAGGGAAAATAATAAATCATTGTCATAACTAAGAATTTATGTTGGATTTTCTACCTGGTGTGAAAGTCATTACATTTGTCATAATAGTGGTGCTGCCATCATAATTTGCTATGTTTTTTTTCCCCCATCTGTTGCAGATATGGATGCAAGAGGGTCTAGTTCAACAATCTGGAATGTCTACCCCTTCTTATCAAACTGCATCACCATATTACCCATATTTCTTGTGAAGAATCTTTGGTGATACCAGTTTTCATGGTCTAGGAAATTGATATGTTATACTCCACCCCCCACCTTTAAAAAAAGTGCTTTCTTGATATACAGTGATTATGCATGGTTTTCTCTGACTCTCTGTTTTTATGTACTTTCTATTTCAATGTAGGTTGATAATACAAACACAATTTTGTAAAAGATTCAGTAAATCCTTTTAGAGGAATCTGAAATGCCTTAATACTTACTTGATGAACCAAAGGAATTTACATATTGCACCCTTCAGATTTTTTCAACCAACACGATTATGTGAAGAATACAAGCATTGCCTAAGAATAGAGCTAATAGAAACTCAGATCTTTAACTTGCTCTATTTTTCCAACAATTGTATTGTGATTTGATAATTTCATCAGGTGCTATGCCGACTCATGAACTGTAATACACAGAAAGAATGCTATTTGTATTATATTTCCTAGAGTAGCCAGGGATTAATTCGATCTATGAAAATAATGTGTTTGCAAATTACAATTTGTAAAGCTCCCATTCTTTGAGCTTCATTTTATTTTGGTAGATTTGAGATCACATCAAATGGGGTACCCCTACCTGTGTTGAGGATCTCCATACATCTATGTCTGCTTATTCTGGTGAACTAATGTCCATTGAGAAGTGGGGAAAACATGTTATGCAATGTGTCAATTATTCATTTGGTCATTTCATAAAGGGGAAATTTCTAATATATATGATTTTTTTCCCTGAGGAAGTTTTCATTCCTTCCCCTCGAACAGTGCTTCAAAACAAAAGATTGAGAAAATGAAGAATATCTTGATTCTAAACTAAAATATTAAATAAAACTACGTTTCGCATTCTTAACATCTGTATTTACTGAAACTCATTGTTCTCTCAAAACACATTTCATAATTGCTATGCTTTTTCACTTAATATTTTTATGCGATTATAGCAATGCTGGAGATTTTATTATGTGAAATGGACAAGACCTTTCAGCACTCATTAAAAAAAGTTCTAGACTCATTTTCCTAGCAATATGTAAAGAATATGTAAAAATCGAGCACATTCAGTTATGATCATTTCAAAAACAAAATTTTCCACTGATATTCCATTTCACAAGGTTTTTCCCAAGGATATCAGAATTTGAAAATATGAGAAAAATTCCAAGAATAAGGATTAGTGAAATTCTGATATCACTGTGAAACATATCCATATCCATTTAGACATTAAATTTATGAGAAAGTTATTATAAAAAAAAGAAAAAATGATTCACAACTTTCTTGCAAGATTTGTATATAATGTATATACCTGGAAAAATATAAATGGCTGGTAGCTTTTCATATGGTCATGGTTGTTTCCTACAGGTCACAAATTGGGAAAATAACATTTCTCAAGCAATCTGTATTTCCTGGCACATGTAAAAAGGTTGTAACTTTTTAAAAATTATTTTAGTAATTGCTACAAAACACTCATGTATTTCCATTCCTAAGATGGCTATCCTATTATTTCATTTCCCTTCAAGTTATATATCTCTGTGAGATATGTACCAAGTATCTTGTTTCACATTGAAAAGTATGAAATTTCTCCTTAAACTGCTGTGTGTGTATCCTATGGTTATCTGTATTCATTATTTTCTATTATTCTAATAAAATTTATAACACTGGAAAAAGCTGGGACTTTTTAAAGTATGTGAAAGTACAGACTCAAGCAAATGAAAAGCAGAATCTGTAAAAAGGTCAAAAGTGAAATTAGTATATATCCTAATGGCTTTACCTGGTTAAAGCATCATTCCTTGTAATATCCCAACATTTTGATTTTTTTCTTTCTTTTAAAAAGTATTTTAATACACTTTAAGCCATGTCTCAGTGCTTGCTTGATTGACCTTCCTAATAAATACTTCTGTTTTTTAGTCAGTGATCTTTGTACTTTCAGCATTTTTACATTTTGGATCAGAACTGTGGTGTTCACTTTACTTCCTCTGAAGTGACTTATTCTATCATGCCTTGTCTTGGTTTTATTAGTAATATGTTAACATTATAAGTAATTCCAGCATATAAAAGGCCCTGGAAGCAATCAGATGGCACAGTGGCTAGAATGCTTAACTTGGTATAAGCAGTGTCTGCAAAGTTACTTTGGCCATTAAACACTCTGAGCCTCAGTTTCTTCTTTTGTGAAACACAGATAATAATAGTACATCATAATAATGGTTGTAATGATGCTAACAGTGAAATAGCCTAAGTAGTACTTTAAGGCTTGTAAAATGCCTTACAAATATTCTCTCATTTTATCCTAGCAACGACCCTGGAAGTTGGGTGCTATTCATAAGTGTTTAGAAGATTAAAATGAAATAATTACAAAGCAAAGTGTTTAAAACCATCGTGCTATATAAATGTTAGAGAAACCCCTCACCAGGGATTTTATTGTCTGCCTTTAACATTATGTGGACTTTCCATTGAAGATTGCATTAATGTGCTTTTTTAAAATCAATATTGGAAATGTCAGAAAATAACAGGTACTCAAACCACCACTTTGATGTATCTGTGATATCACTAATGTGGGACCTTTTTTCAGCAGGGCAGACCTCCATCCATCATCCATACTTGCCTTCTGATTCTGTTTAACTGTTGTCCTAGCTCTTCTGTAGACTTCTAACATAGGCCCACACAATATCCTGGACCCTTGTCTCCCAGTTCTCCCTCAGTCTTGCTATGTGTCTGATCAGTCCATCTTGTTTTGTTTTCTGATTGGGATTTTCTTTAGGCCGTGCCTCCTGAATAATTATTCATTTTTAAAGCTTCACTTTAAAGTACAATTGAAATTTGACTTTCAAATTCCTCATTCTTAAAATTTTACTTTGGCTTATTTATGGTAAGCAGATTATTTCTTCTGTTGTCTTTTTAGTGATCCTTAACTTCAAATTTTTGTAAACTATAAGTGTTCCATAATTCATGTCCACACAACATCATTGTATAGTTATTTTAAAATATGTTGGCCCATGCTCTAGGGAGAAACATGGAGTCATTAAGGAAAACTTGGAATTTTCAAAGCATTATTCAGTCTACTCTTGTTCTCTTCAATTCTGTCCTGACCAATCACAACAAGCATTTATTAAGTGCTCACTGTGTGCTAGGTACTATACATAGAGCTGGAGATATAAATATACACCAAAGGACAGAGTCCCTGCCCTCAAGGAACTTCCATGGGAATGTAAAGCTTCATTGAAGCTGGTTGAAAAGAATCTGGTCAAGGAGGGAAGGGAAGGAGAGAGAGAGGTAGGTACTAACACAAAGGGGTGTGGTTAAGAAATCCAGAGAGCCAAAAGTGGAGCTGGGAGGGGAATGAAGAATAGCTTTAATCTATGCCCATCTGCCAAAGAAGCATGGAGAACTAGAACCTTGACTTGTTTGTCCAAGTACAAACCATAACCTGCACATTTTAACTCTTCAACTCCTTGGTCTGTTCCCTTTCCTTCCCCCTACCCCCCCCTGCTGGAAAGTCTCTTTCTCTCAAACATACACACACACCTACACACACACATATACACACACACATTCACACACCCCACACAACCCTCTTTATTAGATAAATATTAGATTTGAACATGTAGATCTATATATTTAAGTCTATTTGGATCTATATTAGATATGCACATATATATCCGTATATAGATACATAAATATATATGCATATAGAATAAAGAGATCACTTGGACTTATTTAAGTGACTTACACAATAGGGGAGTCTCTTATACCTTCCTATAAAACAAAAAAAAAAACATTTGCAACACTCACATAAAGCCCTGGCCTCAGAGCCAGGAAACCTGGATTCAGTACTGACCCTGAAGCTCTTACTGGACATTAATGGGCAAATGGGACAGCTAGGTGGCGCCGTGGTGCATAGAGTGCTGGCCCAGAAGTCAGGAAGACTCCAATTCCTGAGTTCAAATTTGACCTCAAAAACTTACATGTGTGTGAGACTCTGGGCAAGTCATTTAACCCTGTTTGCCTCAGTTTTCTCACCTGTAAAGTGAACGGCAGAAGGAAATAGCAAAGTGCTGTTGTATCTTTTCCAAGAAAATCCCAAAAGGTATCACCAGGAGTCAGACAAGACTGAAACAACTGAACAACAGTGGGCAAGTTCCTCCATATGATTTCATCAGGGTAAAAAACCCCTCCACTCAGTCTCTCTCTATTTAAGTCGTTTTCACAAACTGCAGCCAGGGCAGGGCATTCTGGGAAGATGGCAGAGTAGGTCAGAAATTTCCAGAATCTTCCAATTTCTTCCACCTACATCCCCACAAAATGAATATAGAGCAACAAAAATGAAGGGGTAAAGCTATTGTCCTCAAGAAATTTCTCAGGAAAATTATCACCCTTTGTGGAAAATCATCAAATTCCATTGATGAATATTATGAATTTTAGCTGGGTTAATCCATAGACAAGACATGACACCTTGTCAGTTCCATACTCGAAGTCAAGTTAACCATTTATTCAGCACTTGTTGTATAATAAGCACTTTGAGAAAAATAACGAATTTATGTGTGTGTTTACATAGCTTATGAGGAAATAAAACGGTATCAAGTCAATAGAAATATTTTATTATATTTTTATTATATATGTATATGGAGATCACTTCTTATTTAAGAGACTAACCCACTAGGGGAGACTTTTTATGCCTTCCTATAAAACAGAAAATATTTGCAGCAGAGGCGTTCTCCTTAAGGAGCCCATTAACCCACTGGGGAAGACAACTTGTGAACAACTATGTAAAAACAAGGTATAGACAGCGCAAATGGGAGATGGTTAAGAGAAAGAAAGCACTAGCATTAAGTGGGATGCAAAGAGGCGTCTTGTAGAAGGTGTGATTTCAGTTGCTATTTGAAGGAAGACAGGGAAGGCAGAAGAGATGAAGAGAGTTAGTAGAAAACAGAGTTTAGATCACACTGGAATAATTTTTAAAGTTTGAAAATGGCATCCAAGTCATGATGAGAAATAAAAGTAGTAATTAGTTTTAGGCTATTGCAAATATTCATAGGATCATAGATTTTTAGCATTGAAAGGCATTTTACAAATCACCTAGGCTAGGGCAACATTTTATTAACAACTGGAAATGGGAACAAAATGCCCTTTTTACCAGCCCATTGTACGAGGAAATACATTCACTGTAATATTTTGTTATATTTCATATGTAGAAAACCATTTAAACCAAGAAAGGCTTAATATCAAAGTTATTAGAATGAAAGCAATATAATTGTGTCTTAAAATGGTAGACATGATTTTTCAATTCTTTCACCATAGATGATAAGTAAAATTATAAAATAAAATCACATCTATATGCAAAGAATCTTTTAACCCTGTGTACCTATGATGCTATAATGATTTAAAATCAAATAATTTTAGGATTTAGCAAAATAAAAAAATGAAACAGAATTCTGAATAATTTTCCATGTAAAACACTTTCCTGAAGTTTAATTTCCTAATACTGAAGATATGCTTCCTTCATTTTAAAATTAGCCTTAGTCACTTTTAAATTAAATTTTAAATTTCTAAAATATTTCATCTTTGAAAAATTGAATATTAAAATGATGTACGTTATAATTTCTATAACTCTGCTACAAATATTGATAGTTAAATCAAGCCAAAGCAGTTATGACAAAAATAGGCAATTAGTGAAATGGAGCAGTCTAAATTTAAAAAAAAATCTTATAATGAGTTTCATAATCATTAATGTCTTTCTCTTTTTTTTTACTACCTCAACTTTCTGTTATTTTCCTCTGTAATTCTTTGATTCACATATAGGAAATAGCTATTTATTTTACTTCTACAAGAGAGATCACCTATTATTGATTGTAACCTTACAGAGATCCATGGGTTTGGGTTGTTTGAGGGCTTGGGGGGGGTCAATTTCCCATTCTTTTTTCATTACAAGTACAATTATTATTGAACTCTTAGGGGATTTCTGATCATCCTACCTCAATGTTTTCCAGTATTACAGCAGCCTTAAAGGCTTCATCATAACATGCTAGGATGTTGAGTAATCAGGCAAAGTTTATTGACTGATCTCAAAGAAAGGCGAAGTAAGTAATATGGACAGCAAATTAAGAGATTTCATTTGAGTCTACTAGAATTCAATAAACCATGAAAAATGTATGGGCAGAATAGCTTACGAGGAAATAAAGCAGTATCAAGTCAATAGGAATGATTTATTATATTTTTGTAAACATACCATTCTAAACTAGAAATGTCAGGTGAAGTTCTAAGTGTGAAGTCATCATAAACTGTTTTGATATCCAAATTCCTCGAAAGGAAAATGGGGGATCTGGCAAAGTAGGCACCCATCTCTCCCTTCCCAATCTTCCAGTTTCATTCTTATCCCATCAAAATCTCTCCAAGCCCTTTAAACTGGATCACTCACTTCCACTGAGGATAATGTGCAGCCATAAATCCTATGAGAGGTGATTACATATACAAGTCCAAGGTTGTAAAAACTGCTACTAGATGAGGGTGAAAATGGAAGCAGATGCTTAATTCCTTCTGAGGCTCCATGCTTCTCAGAGAAGCTACTGGCCTACTTGGAAGTCATCCAGAATGTTCTTGTCATAGCCCCCAATCCTCCCAACCTTATCAGTAATCTTGCTTTTATCCAAATTGCATTTAAGTAACTCCATTGTAGTAGAACCTCCATGTTTGCCTTTAATGCAGAATGAGGTCTAATTTAGGAACCAGCTGTTCTTTCTCTTGAAATGAAAACAGGGAACATAATGAAGAACAGCTGATTTGCCTGAGGGGAAATGTGTTGACTTGACTAGAGAGCAGTTTTCTGACACCTCTCTATAATCCATACTTGTCTAAAATCCATAAAAAGAGCCTGGCAAACTCTAAATCCTTCCTCAGATGCTTATTGTGTGATCTTGGCATCATTTGAGCCTCATTTTTCTCATCCAAAAAGAGGAAGAGTTTGCATTGTTGCATTCTATGGCAAGGGTTCTTAATCTGGGGTCCATGGAATTTTCATATTTTAAAATATATTTTATATATGAACATAAGTAAAATTATTAATATATGAATGATTTCAATATAATTGGTTTCCTTTGTAATCCAATGTATTATTTGTGCATTCAAAAATATTAGTATGAGAAGGGATCCATGTTCTTCACCAGCCTACCAATGATATTCATTACCCAAAAAGGTCAGGAGATCTTTTGCTATGGTGACCCTGAGCCCCTTGTGCTGAAGGATATCCCAAGGAGCCTCTGAAGAATTATTCACTTCCCCTTTCTGAAAAGACAAATGATAAGTCCATGAACTAATCCCAGAATATGGTCTGACTTTGGTTGAACTCACAATTCACACAGTGTCGTCTAGGGCCATCTGAGCAAGAAGTTCCATAAAGTCAAAAGTATTTTAATTGTATGAAGACATTTGAATTTCTTATAAGGCAAATACTGACAGATATAACACACATATAGCTCTGGAGAGTACATGGGGGGAGTCCATAATAGTTTCTTAGAGTATAAAGTGGTTCTGAGACCAAAAAGTTTGAGAATCTGGGTTCTCAATCACCAGGTGACAGAGAAGGAAATATGATGGGCATCCATGATCTGACAGAAAAAGTTGTGCAGTATGATAACAAGAGGTAGAATAGAACTAGGGAGTGTCTTATGCCATTGGTAGTAGGGAAGAGTGAAGAGCCTGAGTCTTGGGAAACTCATCATCTTCTCTTTGTATCATCTAAAAGGAAAAACACATTGAGGTTAGCCTCAACATAACACAGTAGTAAGTTCTTCAAATTGGGACAGACTTTCAATTCTTCCTTTACCCAATTCTTCCAAAGATCTTCTGGTTGAAGTCTGGTGATATGAAAATGGTTCCTGAATACATATAAGAGCCAGGAACTCAAATTTTATTTTTGGTCTTGTTTTTCTTGCCCTGAACCTGTGATTTTACTGGTGTGAAGAACTCTCACTGAGAAAATTGTCCACTAATGGATATTTAGCAACTGTTCAGTGGATTCTCTAGTCAGTTGTTTATTGAAAGTTGTTGGGGTCAACAAGAAAACAATTGACTGTTCAGTATTACCCAACCAAGATATCTCAGAGATAAAATTTGTTCCCAGGTCTTCTCTGCTTCTGAAGTTAGCACTCTATCCATTAAACCATGCTGCCTCTCAAAAGACATAACATTTTTGAAGCACTTTTATTGAGAATTGCTGAGGGCAATAGGACATTAATTGACTTGTCCCAGGGTGATCATGCAGTCATTTTGTGTCAAAGTCCTTTCTCCAAGATTTTCCTTCTCCCCACTATATCACACTGCCTCCCAAATGAGATCATATAAGAGATGGACTTTGTAGATGTACCAGTGCTGTGCAAGTAACAGCTATGATTAATTTTTGGCTTTTGGAGTGGGGGACGCAGGACAGTTGGGATTAAGTGACTTGCTCAAGGTCACATGACTAGTAATTGTTAAGTGTCTAAGGCTGGATTTGAACTCAGGTCCTCCTGACTCCAGGGCCAGTGCTATATTCACTGCACCACCTAGCTGCCATGAGAGCTATGATTATTATGATTCAAGTCTCACCTCAGTTATTTATTATGTGGTATTAGGCAAGTAACTTCACGGAAACTGTAGACTTACAAATAAAATAGAATATTAAAGGCATCTGGCCTAATTCCTCACCCTGCCCCGTGGTTGTTGTTGGGTGTTTTTTTTTAACGGATGAGGAAAATTAAATGACTTGTCCACAGTTACCCAGATGGCAAATGGACAGCTAGTTAGCATAAGGGATAAAGTGCTGGGCTTGGAAGCAAAAAGACTCTCTTTTGTGAGTTCAAATCCAGTCTCAGACATTTACAAACTGTGTGACCAAGAGCAAGTCACTTAACCCTGTTTACCTTACTTCTTCATGTATAAAATGAGTTTGAGATGGAAATTGCAAACTACTCCAGTATCCTTGCCAAGACAACCTCACAGAGGATAACAAGATTTGATTGTGACTGAAATGATCTGACAAGAGTCAAACAGATAGAACCAAAATTTGAACTCAGATTTTTCAGACATTTCCTCCAGCTCTCCTTCTTTCATGCTTCCTTGGTATGGGCCTCAAGAAAGTCTCCTGTAAAATGAGCAAGTTAGATCATACTCTCCTCTGTTTCCATTCACCCCCAGCATGTGGTGGGTTTGGTCAGAGCTAGAAAAGTGATGGTGAGAGAGCACAGACCAAAATAGGTTTCCTAAAGATGACATCCACAATGACAAGTAATTAATAATGGAGATTATATTTCTATAGGCTCTGAAACTTCCGAAGTACTTTTTACTCACAGCAACCTTAAAAGGCAGGTGACAAATTAAGAGAAGGAATCAACCTGGGGAGTTTGTAATGAGAGTCAAGAAGGACTGCAAGTGTGAATCAGATACAAGGGAGAGAAGATATGCCAGTTGTTGGGGTTTTTTTTTACTGCTTCTGAGAATTTTTACAGACAGCTCAATGGCCTTTGATGCCTGGCTGAAAGAGCATCTTGCTTACAAGGATATGAACAACTAATCACACATGAAAGGCATTATAATCACAAGAAAACTGCTGAGACTATTGCATTGAACAACAAGGGAAAAGAGACTTTCACAGGTACTTTTCTGATAGTAATACATCACAGCTTGAAGGAAGAGAGGTTATTTTTTTTCTAACTTAGAAATTTCCTTTGTCATCCATAATTTGCTTTGAGAAGATTATACAACAGCTATCTTTCCAGTGACTGGGTAGGCTTCACCATCCTTCCAGTCACCCAGGCTCAAAAGCTTTTGGTTATTTTTGACTCCTCACTCTTGCTCACTTTACATATCCAATCTGTTGCTAAGTCCTGGCATTTCTACTTTCATAACAGCTATCACATATATCCCCTTTTCTCCATTAATGCAGTCAACACCCTACTACAGGCCCTTATTGCTTCTCATATGGACAATCTATTTGGTGTCTGTGCTGGAATAATTTGGGAAAGAATCTGAGCTATATGATTTATTAGTAAAACAGGCATTTCCCTCAGGTTTCTATCTCAGGTTTCTCTGTATTCCACTTTATACTTGGCTGCCAAAGTGAATTTGCTAAAGTAAACGTCTAACTGTGTTATCCCACTAGTCAAAAAATTCCAGTGGCTCCCTCTTACCCCAAGGCTTAAATCTAAAGTCCCCTGTTTGACATTTGAAGTCCTTACATACGGATATCTTCTTACTTTCCAATTTTCTTACACTTTAATCCACTCTACAATCCAATTATGCTGGCCTCTTTGATGCATGTCATATACAACAATCCATTTGTCACAAACAATAAGACCCTACTATGTGCCAGGCACTTTGCTAAGCACTGGGGATACAAAGAGAGGCCAAGGATAGTCTGACTGTGTGTTCTTGCCCTAGATTTCCCCCATAGCTGAAATATCATATCCTCTCACTTCTGCCTCTTAGATTTAGCTTAAGTTTCACCTTCTGTAGGAGATCAATCCAAGTATCCCTAATTCTTCCATAAACTCTGTATATATCTTCTCTCTATATAGATATATTCATATTGCTTCTTTCATTAGGATGTGAACTCCTTGATGACAGGGACATTTTTAACCTTTCTTTGTATCTTCAATATTTTAGCACAGTGTCTAGCACAGAGTAAGCACCATAATCACATACTTGTAGACTGATTGGCTAACATTGGCAGAAGGAATATTCAGCATTCTCTGGATTCAGGTGAGGATGGGAAATGGAATGGAAACATTGGGGCACTGCTGCAAGTCTATTACTATAGAGGTTGCTGCCCTACAGCAAGGAGGTCAGTTGGGATCATCACATGCTAACAGTAGGTTATTAAGAGGGAAAAAAGAAAGACAAGCTATGTGGAGGGTCAAAAAATTACTTTCCCTCAAATTCTCTTGGATTCTCTAAAGTCTTATTCATCTTTCTTATATTTATCTCTGTTTGAAAGTGGCATATGGAAGTCATAAACAATTATCATGCTATTACATTTTTTTGCAATTCATTAGGTCTTGTTTTAAACATTTAGATATTATTCCCATCACCTTATTCTGTAGGGAAATTCTTTTTGAATAATATCTAAATGTTTAAAGCAAAATCTAATGAATTGCAAAAAATTGCCATTTTCAAATAGAAACAAATACAAGGAAGGTTAATAAGACATTACAGAGTTCAATAGAATTTTGGGGAAAAGTAAATATGGTCAAACCCTGGAAAATATTGAATGTGAATCACAATAAGCATACCTATTTTTGAGCAATGCATTCACAAATTAATCAAGTACAAAGAAAAAGAATAATCCACATGAATGCTGAAAGAAGAAAATATTAAATTTGTTCCATTGTAGATCATAACTGTAAAAACTGTAACCAACAGGGGAAAAGGAGGATAGTAATGAAGAAAATAATGAAAAAAATTAGGAGATACAGTTCTTAAAAAGAAAAATAAATATCTTTAAACATTTATAAGAATAAAAAAGGTAGTGAACACTAAGTTGGCATCCTATTTTTAAGTAGATTAATTGTTGCTTAAAACAAACAAAAGCATAAAATATTTTGTAAATAAAAAGTGTCATAAACAGAAAATGAAAACATTTGAGCTAATGAACAAAATGAACAGTAAAAAGTAAGACTTTTTGAGAAATGTCTATGAAATCAACAAATAGTTGTCTATATAGTTTAATATTCACTGATTGTTCTATCCAACAATGCAGATTATAAGCAATCCATCAATATTAATGTGTGGTTCTTGTTCATGTCCTCCAATTAATGCATGTGGTCTCTGCCCATCATTCTACTTTTGTTAATATCACAAGGATTCCAAGACACTATGTGGTTTCTCCACTAGGTATCCCTTATTACACACACACACACACACACACACACACACACACACACACACACACACACACTGCCCCCAAGTCACCAGAAAGAAAAGGAAAATAAAACAGAAAAAAATTCAAAAGAAAAAAACCCAGAAAATCTAGGCTTACCTTCACCATTCAGAAATATTGGATATAGGGGAAGAGCCAAGATGGTGGCACAGAAGCAGCAAAGTTATGCAGCTCCCACACAACCACCCTAAATACCCATAAAATATGACACTAAACAAACTCTGGAGCTCCCAAACTCACAAAAATACAGAAAACACACCTTGCGCTGAAGGCAGCTCTGCAGGAGGAGCTCAGCATGGCAGGCCAGGAGCTGAAGCCAGCCCAGCAAAAAAACCAAAACCGCAGCCAGGCCCCAGGACAGTAGGGAGGAGCCGAGCCTCCCAAGCTGCAGTATGAGTATACTCCAGGGAGCAGATGTACAGCACCTGAAGCAGCCTCCCCATCTATCAAGTCAGGAACAATAAGGATTAGAGAAAGGTCAGTGAAAGTCAAGCTTTCAAGCTAATTTCGGGGGAGGAAAAGTAGTGTGGCCCATCTGCCCATAGATTAGGGAAGCAGTTGGGGAAGGGCAGGACCTGCTGTAACCAGCAACTGCCCCCACTGGACTGCTTCATAGCTCCTGGCCTGCGGATCCCACAGGGGTCTGAGATGATTGATCAGGGCCCTCTTGCATTGAGTGGCCTGGATCCAGATCATGGTCTTGGGTGGTGGTCCTGGGGTGTCCTTTCAGCAAGACAAAACCAGTGGGGGCTGCAGCATCCCCCAAATAGCTCTGGCAGCTGTGAAAACCCCAGTGATTTGGGACAGAGCTTTCCCTCCTGGAAGCAGAGTTC
>JAQQSW010010460.1:0-12987 GCA_028646575.1 Pseudocheirus occidentalis | reverse complement strand
GGATGATACTTTAAAAGGTGAAATTCTGAGGTGGGAGAGGACTAGAATGAGAGGAGACAGGAAGAGATAAAATGGGGTTAATCATCCCACATAGAAGAGGCAAGGAATAACTGTTACAACTTTACTTTCATTTACTCTCATTGAATTTGGCTTAGGGAAGGAACGACATAAACTCTAAACTGGGTATCATGCCAAACAGGAGAGTAGGGGTTATGGGGATGAGAAGCGGGATGATGGAGGGAAGGGCAGGGTCTGGGGGAGGGTTGCTGGAAGCACATGCTTCAGTAAAGGGACAGGGACAGGGTAGAGAACAGAACGAGGAGGAAGGGGGATCGGGACAGGAAGGAGGGACACATGATCAGACTGTCACAATACATCCACTGTGAAGATGTTCTGTGTAATTACAAATGCACAGCCTGTACTGAATTGCTTATCCTTCCAGTGGGGGTGGGTGACAAGGGAGGAACTGAAAGAATCTGGAATTTAAAGTTCTGCAATACATGCAACTAGGAATTAAGATACACAGGGACTGGGGTAGGGAAACCCTCCTTGCCCTACCAGAAAGTTAGAGGGGTGTTGGAGGAGGGCACAAAAGAGAGCAGATCAGGGTAGGGGCTTTACAGTGGGATCACTGTTTGGGGGTTGGAGGTACGGGAAAGATGGGGAGAAAATTTGTAACTCAAAAATCCCATGGAAATGAATGATGTAAACAAGAAAACAAATAAAAAATAAATATAAGGCATGGAAACTCTCTGGGAGGGTGAGAAAGGAGAGATATATAAGTGATATAAATACAAAAGATATCAATAACATTTTATTATAAAGCAAAACAAAAGCAAATATAAAGTTAAAATGAAAACAGAGGTAAATTGCTATAGGAAAAATGAGGTTCATGATATGTTTTTGTTTGTTACTACAATATACTTTGATGGATACTATCTCATCAAAGTGGATACTCTTCTTTGGATGAGATCACAACTCATTATCCCTTCTTATCCTGTTCAACTTTTTTTTTCAATATCTTCCCATAAGTGAGTGCTAATAATCACAAAATTTTTAGAACACTGAAAAACACTAACTTTGTCATTATAGGGATAGAGCTGGACCTATGATTTCAGTGGAATAAGGGAACTCCCATACAAGAAAAATCTCTCTATCAGTTTAAGTCAGTACTATTTCTCTGCAACTTAACCCTAAACAGAGGGTCACTGATTCAGTATATGTCAGAGGAGGGATCTGAACCCAGATTTTCTCTATCCAGTACTCCATGATGACTTCTTTGTTCCAGTACTAGTGGTAAATGAATAGATTACACACTAAATCTACACCCATTTTTTGATTTGAAAAATAAATTCATTTCCTTCTTTAAAATTCTTCATTAGACTAGGTAGGTTATGGCTAATACTTACCAATTTGTTTAATAATAATAACAAAAGACCCAGAAATGAAATAACTTTCAAAAGATTTATACTTAAATCAGCTAAAAAGTTTATTTTGAATTTGTATGATGCTTCTAAATGTTTCCAAGAACTGAAACTATAAATTGGCTGCACATTTCCCATAAATTCTCCCTTACAAAAATACAGAATATGTACATGTTACTGTAGGGGGGTTATATTACTCAATAACTTGAATGACTTTTGCTTTAAAGAAGTTGGTCATGTTTTACATTATATTACCAGAATGAAGATAAGAACAGTCTGCTCCAAAGTAGAAACTTTGAGAGACAATTGTTACAGTGAGGTGGGAGAGGGAGAAGGATACTAGGAGAGGGAAGGAGGGAAAGAGAAAGAGACACAGAGAGAGAGAGAGACATACAGACAGAGAGACCTTTCATACACTTTCTTCATTTGCTTCTACCTACAACCTTGAATGATAAAGACAATTATCTACTCGTGGTTGTCTAAAAGTAAAAGTCAATAGAGAGCCCTATATATATGCTGCTTAAGTGCAAGTGCTATCACTTGATGAATATTTGTTGAAATGAACTGTGGATCAAAACTGAAGAAAGTGGTGGTGCATGTTACAAACATTACTTGTGCTCATTACTAATAGGGTATAACCTGACAAATGATTAGTCATAAATATCAGGAGAAATAAGAATAATTTTTCTCTTCCTCCAAAATATTTCTAACTAGCTAACAGTATAATCCAGGTGGGGATAATTACTGATGATTCATCCACAGCCATTTTGAATACCTTAAAATTCTATTAATGAGAAAATAATAATCCCCACCTACCCACCCAAAAAGACTGGTACAGGTTTAAAATGAAGTTTGTCTAAGCTTTCACGCCTATTAGCAGTGGAACAGGACACATGAGTAACCACTTCACTTTTTACAAGAAGATGGAAAGGGAGAAGAAGAGAGGAAGGCAAGGAAGGAAGAAAGGAGGCAGGGAGGCAAAGAATGAGGAAACAAAAAGGAATGGAGGGACGGAAACAGGGAAGGAGGAAGGAATTTTAATAAGTTTGTTTCCTCCATTTATAGTCTACAACAAATTATGAGCAGTGTTCTTGGTATGAAACAAAAATCTTCAAGGTATAAAAGTCAAATATATGCTCTTAAATGTGTATTTAAAGATGTATTTAAAGTCAAGGTATATAAAGCAAAAGAAAATTAAAAAATAGGAATTCCTAAACAATTTTTGTGTCATGGACCATTTTGGCAGTATGATTAAACTACAGATCCTATCTCAGAATAATGTTTCTACATGCATAAAATAAAATACAAAGGATTACAAGGAAAACCAATTATACTGAAATAAAGTTATAATTTAAAAAAAAAGTTTGTGGGACACAGATTAAAAGCCTCTGACATAAAAAGATGACATCTACAACCTTTTTCCTTCTTATGAAGTCTATCACATCTACTAGGAAGTACTATCAGAAAGATTTCAATTTTTTACATCTGCTTAGATTAATCCATTTCTATTGTAAGATCATAGTTCTAGATTTACAGTTCTAGAGTCTAGACCCAGAAGTAATTTTAGAATTCATCTATTCCAACTTTCTAATTTTACAGATGAGGAAACTGTGGGCCTTTTAAAAAGTTAAGTAACTTGTCTAATGTCACATAGATAGTAAGTGGCAGGAATTTGAATTAATCACCCTTGAGTCTAAGTTCAAAGTTTATTGCTTTTTTTACTGTATCATACTGTTTCCTTGTCCTTCAGATCAATAACAAACAGAGCAAGCACCTAAACTGATAAATATCAACTCCTGACTGGCGACTAAATCCCTGGTAAAATACAGAGCAAATTCAAATTATCTCCACTGTCTAGGACACTGTCAATCTCACTGTAAGTTTACAAAACTCCTGAGAGCAGGATCCAATCAGATTAAAACGTAACTGGGAAATGTTTAACAAAATAAGTAAAAATATGAATAAATATAGGTAATGTTCATTCGTAATTTTCCAGAAGATATGATGAGATAAAACATGACTAAATCCAAAAATGCTCACTTGGCAGTACCATCATCACCATTACACTCTGGTGGGTCTGCACCTGATTCTCAGCAGAACTCAATTCCACCCCAGCCTCCTACTTCCAGTGCCTCAGAAAACCAAAGTGCAGTCCTTTACTTTTGCTGGGACAGCAGTGATCTGCACTACAACAATACTTAGATAACTAAAAAACAGAAGAAACTGAAACAAGATGCTGAACTGTGTATGGATCCACCGAGTCTGGCTAAAGTAAAAGGTCAAGCATTCAGTATTCCCCAAGAAGTCAGTAGGGGAAGAGAATGAGGTCAATGAAACATGTAATTGCCCAGCATAGAAGAACAACTTTGAGGTCCAATCCCCAGAGAAACATAATTCAAAAAAAAAAAAAAAGGAAGCCAGAAAGTAATGGAAATATCAAGAAAAAAGCTTGAAATTACTAAAGATCACAGGAGAAAGAAAACTCAGTTAATGACCTTGAGAATAAATAAGCAGATAAACCAACAGAAACAATATCAACAACAGAAGAAACATGGCCTCCCTCCAAATCAACAGAAAGAATCCAGACATCTATAAATAAATAAAACAAAGAAAAATGCTTCAACTCCTGATAAAAAGAACCCAGTGGACTCCCAGGAAAGTATGGAACCATGGAACCAAAAGGATTTTCCTGAATAACTTAATTGAAAAATAAAAATTATAAAGCAGGATTTATGGCCTTCATAGCAGAAATAATTAGCAGAATGGGAAAACTGGAATCCACAATGGTAAGATTCATCAAAGAAATAAAAGAGAGATTGACTGAGAATGCAAATAGACATAAGTGAAAAACAACATAAAAGAAGAGAAGCAAAAAATAGTAAAATTAAAACACACACACACACATACCACACACCTCATAAAAACAAAAAATAAACAAAAAAGCCCTATGATTTCCAAAAAGAGAAAGAGACACTCTTCCTTTCTAACTATTTTCAACTTTAGGCAACTCACAAAATAAATGCTCGCAGACATTCTGACATATATTCACTCTTCTATACTGCCCCTCCACATACACACACACACACACACAATTTCCATAACATTATGAAAAATTTTAAAAGGTGACTGACTCTCCTAGGGAAAATCAATCACTCAAGCCCTAACCCTGACACACACATAAAAAAACCCACTACAAGACAGAATTATCACCCAGTTAGTTTCCAACTTTATAAAGTGGAGAGAAAATAAGGAGGCAGATTATTATAAAATTTAAACTGAAAATAAAGAGAGGAGGAACTAAAGTTATAGGGCAAATATTTCTACTCTACTATGTTTTGATACAAAACCTGGCAAAATACAAAGACTTGAAACCTGGCTTCACTGATGGAAAGCTGTCAGATTAAATAATTTATTCCATCTCTCTGAACCACCTTTTCCTCATCTGCTAAATCTGTTTACCCATACTTTTAGGATCTTAGATCTGGAAGAAACCTCAGGTTATACAGACTAGCTCCCTCATTTCACAGATGAGGAGGCAGAAGTACAGAAAGATGATTTGTCCCAGGGAATACACAGGTCATCAGTGGCAGAGTCAAGAATGAAACCCAAGTATTCTGAGCCCAAACCAACTCTTTTCTATTCTACCATGTTTTATAAGTTGCAAAGTGGTTTATATATATTATTTTATTTGATCTTAATAATTACAGAGAAGTGATAGTTTTAGGATTTACCTTAGATAGGGTAGGTGTGTATGTATGGATGGTAGGGAAAGAAAATGGATTTCTGTTCATTTTAATTAACTTATTTTGTTATAAAAGATCTCTCACAATGAAGAAATAATTTGTAAATATTTTTAATGTAAAAACAAAACACAGGAATAAAACTTAAAAAAAAACACCTTTTAGGATCCCTGTAAACAACTCAACTAATCCCTCTTTAGTGCTGGGTTGTTTTTGTTCTTTAATCATGTCTCACTGGTGAGGTAGGCAATAAAAGTATTATCTTCATTTTACAGATGAGGAAACGAAGTCTCAGAGAAGTTAGATGACTTACTCATGGTCATAACTAGCAAATGTGAAGAGGCAAAGAATCAAGCCCTTATCTCTCCAGAATCTAGCACACTTCCCACCATGCCGTAATTTCCTCTCTCTACTGATTATAAAAGTGGCGATGCAATGATGACAATCCGCATTTTATAGAGAAAGAAACTGAGGTTCCTAGAAATGATCTTCCTTTTCGAAAATCACATGCTTAGTAAGTGAAGGAACCAGGTTTTCTGATGCCAAATCCAGTGTCTTTTCATTAAACCCTTTTGGAGTTGAAAGGGAGAGGCTATGTCAGTCTAAAATGACAATGAACTCTGATAGAATGAAATTTCCTTGAGGGCAAGAACTGTTTTAATGTTATCTTTCTATCACATAACACATAACACATGGCAAATAGTGACAATTTTAAAATGCTTGTAGATTTTCCCCAATATATCTCAAAATACTAAGAAAATTAATTTATTAGACCATTTTTCTGAGTATCTGGGACTAAAGATGCTACACTCTTTAGCTAACTACTCAACTCTTTGGAGTTGAATCTATGATCAGACCTACACTTAAAGCTATCAGGCTTGGTAGTGAATGAGACAGGTAAAAGCATTCTCACAAAATAAAAGAGATAGCCACCAAACTTGAGCTAGGTCCTAGATCTCTTTAGGCCTAAGTTTCATGTTCCTGTAAATCACATGATTTTAGGGAAATCAGATAATGTGCCCCTACTCCCCCCTCCCCTCTTCCTGTTAGGGGCTTTTTTGTGACAGCCCCCTTTGCTACATATGGATAATCATAGCTATATGTCTTTGTATTGGGCAAGAGGGGTTTTCCAAGGTCCTGCGTAGACTGTGAGGTCATGTTACCCCAACAATGGGTTAATGATCCAGCATTAGGGGATTTCTGGTGGGAGGGGGTTTGGGAGTTTATCTGGAAATTTGGGGGGTTTTCATAGAATTGTTTGTACAAGGGTATAAAACTGCTTGCTTGCCTCTTCTTGGATGCCTCCCTATACCAGACTGACTAGAGTAAGTGACGCTCAACTCTCGCGAGACTTGTCTTTTTGAATAAAGAGCTTCTGTCTTGATAAACCCCTGGTTTTTAGGTAATGGTCTGTGGGGTCTTTTATCCCACTCAGTAGAACCTTTCTATTCCAATGACTCATCAAAGTAGGACTCGAGTCAGAGAAAGAGTGTACAGAATGAAACAAAAATAAATTACAGTTGTAAAAGTTCCATTACACTTACTTTAAAAAAACAAACTTGGCATTATCCCATATTTGATAGAATAATGATACTAATAAATAATATCTATATAGCATTTTAAGTCTTTTTTGCCTGATGCTTTAAAAATATTAACTAATTTCATCCTCAAAACAACCCTGGGAAGTAGGTGCTATTAACATACCTATTTTACCGCTGAGAAACTTAAGCAGACAAGAGTTCAAATAATTTGCTCAGTCACTCAGATCATAAGTGACTGAGACAGAATTTGAATTCAGGTCTTCCTGACTTTCAGGCCAGTGTAGCTATTTAGCTATCTGTTAGTCACACAAAACAATTCAAGGTCAGTTCTTGCCCTAACATTCACTGGATCATAGATTTACAGCTGGAAGGAACTGCAGAAGCAACCTAACCAAAATCTCTCATATTACTGACATGGAAGCTAAGTTCTGGGCTTGAGGTTATAATTTCCTAGGTCCACCATCATGTCTATTGTAGTCACTGCCTAGATGATGTGGCACAGGATAGTGAAAAGAAGGCTGGATTTGGAGTTAAGTCCAAATAGAGTCATGAGTGCATATCTTGGCTCTCTCACCAACTAATTATGTTATCTTGGACAAGTTAGTTCACTTTTCTCGGCCCCAGGTCCACATTTATAAAATGAAGTGGCTGAGTCAATTGGGGAATGGCTAACCAAACTGTGGCATATGAATGTAACAGAATATTATTGTGTCATAAGAAATAATGATGAATTCAAGGAAAGAGAAGAATTGTAAAAACTGGCACAGACTGAAATTTTTAAAAAGTCAAAATGTATGTAATGACAATCTCGATATAAATGGAAAGTATAATAACAAAAATATTCAACTGAAAAATTCATAATTTTAATGACTAAATTTGACTCCCAGGGCGGCTAGGTGGCACAGTGAATAGAGCACCGGCCCTGGAGTCAGGAGTACCTGAGTTCAAATCTAGCCTCAGACATCTAACACAAAAAACTAGCCGTGTGACTTTGGGCAAGTCACTTAACCCCAACTGCCCTCCAAAAAGCAAAAAAAAAAAAAAATTGACTCCCATTAGATGTACATCTTTGCCTTAAATGAAGAAGTAGGGAACTAGGAGTATATAACAGTTCAAATAACGTAAGACTTGGGTGGTATATTTCTTAGTTTTGGTAAATTGATTTTCTTTTTAAATTACAAAGGAAGGGAGGTGAGGAATATCTTTGAAAGCAAAGGTGATATAAAACCAAAAGTTATAAATAGTTCTAAATTTTAAAACTTAAATGAAGATAAAAATGATTATTTTTTGTTGAAGGACTAATCTACTGAAGTCCAAAGTAGTTCATTACAAGAAACTTGACTGAGAGGTCATCATTCTTTAATCCCTAGGAGGTTCCCCAAAACTGTCTAATAAAATGCAACATGCTTCAAGAATTGAAGTGCTTGGGGCTGCTAGGTCGGGCAGTGAAAAAAAAAATTTGAAGTGCTTTTCTCTCTACTCTTTCCCATCCCCTTTTCAGTCCTAATCTCTTTGACTTCACAGCTAAGGCTTTTACATTAGGACAAGAATGAAAATTAAATGGGAAAGGGGGCAGGGGGAGAATGAGTGCCTAAGAAGAGCTACCATTTACTAGCAAGCTAGTAAAGAAACTCTAGTTAGGAAGAAGAGTCAAAAGATTTATGGGATTTATCTGCTTAAACTCTTCTCCAATACTCTATACATAGAAATGGATCCCTGAAGAAAAGTAGCAAATTAATATCTACATTCCATTGTATTCTTAGTTATTTTGTTAAACATTTCCCAATTACATTTTAATCTGGTTCAACTACATAAGGGAGTTTCTCCTCACCACTAGCAGGACCACGGTTAACAACCTCTGAAAGAGTTCCACTTTGAGGGACAGCTAGGTGGCGCAGTGAATAGAGCTCTGGTCCTGGAGTTAGGAGAATCTGAGTTCAAATCCGACCTCAGACACTTAACACTTACTAGCCTTGTGACCTTGGGTAAGTCACTTAACCCCAACTGCCCTGCCTTCCTCCCCCCCATAAAAGAAAGAGTTCCACTTTGAATAAGAAATACCACAAACTATGGCAGCACCTTTAGAAGCTGTTTATATACGTATATAGTTAACACTAACTTTTCTCTGAACTAACCTATCCCCATTGTTTTTTTAAAAGCTACTGAATGTGTGAAATCTACTACCCATGGCTACACTGAATGGTGACCTGAAACTAGATTATTTTACCAATCAGAAAGAGTGCTCACATGAATTTGCCTTCAGAGAGTGTGAGCAATAAACTCTTCTTTGTTTCTCTTTCCTGTCACCAGTCCTTCAATGTGCCACTGACACTGTCCTTCCACCCATCAGATCTCAGTGTGACTCCCCAGTTTCCATACATTTAATTGGTGGCTGGTGGGAGTAGGGGAGTAACAATCTCACTTTCAAATCCAACTTGCATCACTGACATCATTATACTACCCATCCTACCCCCAACCCAAAATACCATCATGTTTTCAAAAAGAAAAACTTATTTGCAAATTATTAAAAGAAAATTTCTTCCTGTTAAACTATTATAACTATAAACTATTTCTAAACATTTCCTTGCAAGAGCTGGATTTAGTTCTTTCATTATGAGGTTCTTAAAAATCACATCATTCTTTCCTACCTTAAAAGGTATTCCAAAAATACAGCAGTGTGGCTGGCATCAATGATATATCCTTTAGAATTGTCTTTTATGCTTAACTAGCAATGTGGAGTTCAGAAGCAAGGGTGAGTCAGAATTATTCTTTGTTTTGATATCAAATAAGATGGAGAATTATAAACGATAAATATTTGTGAAGTTAAATATTTCTATGGCTGCAAAATATTGACCTTATGGTACAAAGAAAAACTCAGACTTACAGCTTCTCAAGAAATGGAAAAGATTTCAGTGGTCAGTCCCTTCAATCCTTCATATAACAAGCAGTCAGCAATAAATAAATAAATAAATGAATGAATGAATGAATGAATGAATGATAAACAAACAAATGAATAAAATATATATGTATGCGTATGTATATATGTATTTATACATATATGTATATAATATGTATTTATGTATATATAATATATATTAACTATATAAGTAATGCATATACTACTATATAAGCTAGTAGTTAGCAGAAGTATGCAAAATTAATTGTTAACTTTTTTACATACAACAGAAAAGAGGGACATATTTTCCTTATGCAACATCATCTGTCTCCACCGTGGGGAATCAGAACTCACAGGGAAAAAAAGGCAGAAAATGTGGAGATTGTGTCCCATAACGACCTAATATGATGCCAAAAGACACTTAAAGTCTTTTCAAGATATAAGCCCATTCCCAAGAAATCACAGACTGAACAGCAGGGTGGTTTTCCAGTTCTTCACTATAGTCATGATGGAGACAGTTTGTCCTAATGGTCCCCAAATATTTTCTCCCCCTGCCCCATGATTATTTGAGATGTATTGCTACCATTGACTATTCCAGCTTCCCAGGCAGACAGCCAGTAGAAGAGCACAGAAGACTCTTCTGTCAACGTCCTCAAAATTCACCCTTTGTATGGGCCTCCACATTCCTTTTTTATGTCAGTTAAACTACCTTTGGAATGCAACTTCTTGGGGATGGAATGTCAGTTTCTCCATGAGCTGCTACATACAGAGCTGTGGAAAACAGCAGCCCAGCTGATAGTATACAAATAGGTAGCCCGATTCTACTAAATAACTAAAGCTAGGAACACCCCAGGTGGGATGACACATCTACTTACTATCTTGGTACCTGATGCTGAAAGACTAACATTGTCAAAAGTTCTGGATCTTGCTTTTAAAAAAGAAATTGCAATTCATGTTTCTGAACCACAGTGATTTTACTGAATATAGACTTATAAATGCACGCACTTTCTCTCTCTTTCTCTCTCTCTCAGGACTCCCTTCCCATGGACCACACACGAAAATTTACAAGAATGATTAAAGAAAAATCATTTAAAAGTAAATCCCCAACCAAAATGTGGCATTAAATAAAACATAAAAACCTGAAAATTCAAACAGAAATTGTTCTTGAATTAGAATTCTGAAATTTGAAAAATAACCTTAAAATTTAAGTGTTCCAAAGTTTCTTTAGGCGGTTGTTTGGAAATATCCTAACACAATACTTATCATCCAAATCCTTCTAGCCTAACAGACTTTATTATAGACAGATTTACTTCTCTGCATAGTAGTCCTACATTTGCTGTAACTACCAATAAACAGATCAACAGAAATTTCAAGGGGAGGTCTCCTAGCTTTGTTATTTTGTCCTCAGCTTATATCACACCTCAGCTACTTTAGGCAGAATCACAGAGGTGGCAACCATTTCCTACTATAAACCTTTTTATTCCTATTTCTTTTTTTAAACAAGACCAGCCTATACTGACTTCAGTATCTTTCAGGGAAAAGCAACATGGCTGATAAACAACCTACTCCATCTCTTTTCTCTACAACATTTCCCTGTGTTTTCTCTCAGGGAGCTCCTGATTCTGAAGCTGCATGCAGAGAAGATGAGAGCCAACATTCCTTCTTACACTAATTTCCTACTTGGATGACCCACTTACCTCTCATGGCTGCAGTTATGTGTTACACATGTTGTATGGGTACTATTTCTACATACCAGCTTCATGATCTCAGCTACTGCCTGACAGATGCTCTTTATCAATTTCTATTAATTCATTATCCACTCTCTCCTGATTCAAGGGCAAATATGGAAATCTGCTGTGCCTGGTATCCCATGACTTTCAAGGTCAAATACTGAAATGTGTTTGACAATGCAAATTCATTGTTAAACTTTACACGTGCATTGGCTGCCAAATGGTAAAGCACTTTATTATTTCCAACAGACCAATCCTAAATCATACACCTGGTTTGAGAGATAACTGTAGAAAGACATTCAGAAGTTTAAACCAAGGGAGGATGGAGAATGTGAATAAAACTATTTTTGAACTTTATTCACCTTTAATCAATCAAAGAAACATCAATTAAGCACTTAGTATGTGCCAGAAACTTTGCTAAGCACTGGGGACACACATTAAAAAAATGGTTAAAAGAGTTCCTGCCTGGGGTGGAGCCAAGATGGCTGCATAGAAGCAGCAAAGTTTCATAGCTCCCACACAACCACCCTAAATACCCATAAAATGCGACTCTGAACAAATTTTAGGGCTCCCAAACTCACAAAAATATAGAAAACACATCTCTCGCTGAAGGTAGCACAGCAGGAGGGGATCATTGCGGTGGGCTGGGAGGTGAGGCCAGCCCAGCCTGAAAAATGAAACCACCACCAGGCCCCAGGGTGGTCAAGAGGAGCTGAGCCAAAGCAAGAGTCTACCAGAGGGCAGATCTGCAGCACCTGGAGCAATCTCCACATTTATCAAGCCAGGAAAAATAAGGCTTAGAGAAAGGTCAGTAAAATTCAAACTTTCAAGCTAAATTTGGGGGAGGAAAAGCAGTTCCACCAAACTGCCCCCCAGGGCAAGGAAGCAGCGGGAACTGGCAGGATCTGCTGCAACCAGCAAATGTGAAATTAACTGAAAAGCAAATTATATTAAAGAAGTGTCTCAAACTGTGATAAACAGGAAATTTTTCACGTAAATAAAACTGTTTCATTGCTTAATGTTTTTCACAAGTCTTTCCTTCTTACAACAGTCTTTCCTATTGTTAAAGTTGTCTATCTGTCTGCCTATCCATCTATCTATCTCAATATCTATATATCTATATGTCCCTATTACTTAAACGACTGCAGGACAAGGCTAGAGTTAAGTATTGTATATTAATTATAAGACCTAACAACAGAGGATGCATGCTTAAGTTTAAAAAACAAAGTTTGGTGCAAACGACAGCTATTAGGTTTCCTTTGCCTTTGGGGATGGTCATCAAGTACAAGCCAAGTATTATCACTATCCCAAAGAAACACATTGGATTACAAAATGCTTACATAAGTAAGATAAAACTAAAAGTTTTCATAGGTAAATTTTAAACAGTTTACCTTGGAAGTCCTTGCTGTGTCCAAACCCCCAAAGAAAATACCACACAAATTATAAATTCACCTATTCTTTTATTCAAGGCCCAGGGTGATCTTTCTTTTTTTTTTCCTTTTTTTAAATTTGTTTTCTTGTTTACATTATTCATTTTCATTACATTTTTTGAATTACACATTTCCTCCCCGTCTTGCTCCTGCCCCAACCACATAAAAGCAATCCCACTGTAAAGCCCCTCCCCTGCTCTGCTCTCCTATTTTCTGGTGGGGCAGG
>JAQQSW010010459.1:0-12988 GCA_028646575.1 Pseudocheirus occidentalis | reverse complement strand
AAGGAAGGAAGGAAGGAAGAAAAGAAGGAAGGAAGGAAGGACAGGAGAAATGGAGTGAGAGAGAGAGAGAGAAGGAGGGATAAAAGAAGGGCAGCCCCAGACTAGAGACACGCACCAGTGTGTTCATGAGCAACCTTGCAGGCCCGAAGGAACTTCCGACCATGAAATGTGAACCAATAGTAGAAAAAGTCGTTGTGATACTGGAATGTTGCCAGTCACTCTTGCATCAACAAAGTGAGTTCCCCAATGGCCTGATAGTATCTGTTGTCACTATAAGGGCCAAGGAGAGGAAGAACTGAAGCAATAAAGTGAAGGAGGAGGGAAAAGGGGATGGTTACATTTTGGTATTTTGAGTAGTCATTCCGTCCCCCCTGGACCTAGACAACTTCCAAGACTAAGCTCTGTGGTGGGGATGGGAAAGGGGGGAGGTCACTCAAAGTCCCATGTGTTCCATCAGGACCCTTACCATCCAGACCTCAATGATATTTCCCTGTGGTGTTTGTGTATCTCCTCAAACAAGGGGCTCCCCAGGAGAGGGCTGTGTCTCCTCTCAGACCAGGGTCTTGCTCCCTAGGGGCCAGTTAAAGACAGTAACCCCAGGAGAGTCAGGGCCCATTCCCTAACCTCTGTGTCTGGCTCCTACTACTTGTTCCAAAGATACATTTAATCAGACTATCCAGAGTCAGATGACCCACATCTGGGAAGATGTTCACACACTTGTCCTTCTGAATCTTTTTGTCCCATTTGTTCTGAAAAAGACATGAAATAAGAGACCACTTCCAGTCCCATGGACCCACAGGGCTTGTTCCCAGGGCTCACCCCTCTTCCTGCAAACCTTCCCAAATCATCCACTTTCCTTCTTTCATCTATTCCAAAGGACACTCTGTTCAGTTCAGAACTACAGGCTCAAACCTAAAGTCCCCCTCCAAGTTAGCCCAAGCCTTAGTTTTATCCCCCAGGGACAATGATCAGAGCAAAGCCTGAAGGAGCTTCTTACCAGCATAGCTTTGGTAGATTGCACAAACAGGTCCACATATGTCTTCAGGACCTCTGAGTGAAAGGCAGGGGTGAGCAGTTTGCGATGCTGAAACCACTTGGGCCCATCCAAGACCAGTAGCCCCTTCCCTGGGTTTAGGAGGGAGAAGACATGAGAGCAGAGAACATCACTGGGACAGTTACTTGGTCTTCAGGATTCAAGAAAAATGAGCCCATTCCCCTTTTTGGTAGCACACAGTCAGTCCTGCATAAAAATTGAAATTGAAGGCATTTTCTGAAGACATAAGTCTTTAGACCTTAGTCGTGGAATAAGACTTCATTGGGGAGGTTTAACTGACTTAGAAAAACATACAAACAGACTGACAGAATGGCCTTGTTGAGAATGACCTTAAGCCATAGAACACAGAATATTCAAGCTTGAAATGACTTTAGAATATAGAAAAGAGAATGCAAGAGCAAAGAGGGAGGGAGATTAGAACACATAACACTATGGGGATAGAAGAACAAAAGCCCTTATGATCTCTCCGCAGTGACCCCTCCAAGTCGACATACTTGAGGGATTCCCATTCTGCTGGGGGGTGTAAGAAATATCAATCAATCAATTAATCAATAAATATATATGGAACAACTTAGTGTCAGGCACCATGCTAAGCAATGGGGGCTTTACAAAGGCAAAAGACAGACCCTGTCCTCAAAGAGCTCACAATCTAAAGGACTGAGAGTATACTAGGAAAAGTCAATGTAAGGTAATAGGAGCAGAGGAAGAAGCTCTGGGAGTTTCAGAAAATGCTTCCCACGGAAGGTGTCGCTAAAATTGAGTCATGAAGGAGTCTGAGGCTTCTGAGAGCTGGAGGTGAGGAGAAAAAGTCCCCCAGGCACTGGGGCCAGCTTGTGCAAAGGTGTGGAGACACAGCCAATATTCATCGTTAACGTTTTTAAATTTCATGACTTCAAGATTTCCTTAGTAACTTTATTTTCACTTTTGTATTAACGACCATGCACTTTCACGGCTATGTAAAGTAGAGAAAAACTGAGAGGTGTGAGGCATACAAGTGTGTGGAGCCCCTGGTATCCTACGAGGCATATCACTGGGATTGTTCACTCTGCCATTATAGAATAAAGAGCTCCTCAAGCATTTGGTTGCCTATTTTCATTGTTTTCCTTTAAAACTCAAGTTTTGTGTTACAGGGGCAGCTAGGTGGCACAGTGTACAGAGCACCAGCTCTGGAGTTAGGAAGACCTGAATTCAAATCCAGCCTCAGACACTTAACACTTACTAGCTATGTGGCACTGAGCAAGTTACTTAACCCCAACTGCTCTCCAAAAAGCAAAAAAAAAAGTTTTGTGTTGCAATCTGTCCCCAAAGCATTGTGCAAGTCCATCAGGCTCTAAGGCCAAGTGTGCAAAGTCAGTGAAGTGACTCAGTGAGAAAGTAAAGGTTAGATAAACTTCTTCCTGGAATCTCTACTGCCACAGCCAGCCCCAAGTTTGGTGTTAATGAATCAGTGATTTGTTATATCCACCAAAAGGAAGAAAGCATTTGTAAAAGTGTCTCTGAATCTGCTTCACAAAGTGTATATTATCAGCATTGATGTTTTGTTATAGAGAACTGAAGGACAAAAAGCAAATCTTCACTGATCTCTGGTGAAAGATTACAGCTTTTGCTTGCAAAGGTACCTAAGTCCTAATTTCCCATATCTTCAATGCATCATTTGGATTTTTAAATTTTGCACCATTTTCTAGCAACCTTACACCCGCCAAAGTTGAGGATTGACTGTAGAATGGCAAGTACAAAGAAATGCTGGAAGAAATTTGCCCAGAACCCATATAGAGTGTGAAAGAGAAGACTGGAAAAACCCCTGCCACCCAGACACACACTGACTCCCAGCTGCTTCCCCCAGCACTGGTAATTACAATTTGTACTTAATTGCTTTGTTCATGTTGCTCTCTGTGTGCCCAAGAACATAAGCTACCCAGTGCAGTGATTGCTTCATATTCACCTTTGTAGTAAATACTTAACAAATGTTTGCTGATTAATTGAATATTTAAATCTGCTTTAGAGGCTCAAACTGGAGATCTGAGGCAACCAAAAACTCAATCCAATTCAACATGCATTTGATGAATGCTTGTTGAAAAAATAAGATACTTGTATGCATGGTAATCCATCAGAGAAGACTGAGAAGGAGACAGAAAAGCAGAAGAACCAGGGAAGTGTATTGTCATGGATGCAAAGGGAAGAAAGAATAGTCAGTAGGTGGGAGTGGTCAACGGTCATGAAAAATGCAGAGAAATCTAGAAGGAGAAGGATTGGGAAAAAGGCCACTGGATATAATGATTAAGAAGAGATCATTAGTAATCTTGGAGAAAGTAAATTCACAGGAGTGAAAGGGTCAAAAGCCATTGCAAGGTATGGTCATTGTGTCTGTGAAAGGGAGGAGAGATACAGGATAGTCCCAAAAAGGCAAACATAGATTGTCACAGAAATGAACAGAGGTGAAATACAAAGCGGAAGAGGGTCAGGCCCCAGGATAACCTTCATTCTGGTATGACCATTTGACAGAAAAGAAAAAAGGTCCAGAGAGGGGAGGAGTCTTGCCAAAGATCACATAGTAGTGTGGGGGGCAGAGGCACGGTTAGGACCTAGGTTTCCTGAGTACCCATTTAAGGCTTTTGCTCAATCTTAGGAAGATGGCATGTGAGTGATTTACCTTCTCTGGTAGACTAGGTGTTCCTAGAAAGCAAGAGACCAATCACTGCTTGGTCAAGCCCTGGATTTGGTACAGGGATAGGGTTGGGGGTAGGGTGAGGACTGAAAGACTGTGTGATGGGGAGGGAGAAGAAGAAGGGGTCGAATATTCCTGCTTCTTTCCCCAGACTCAGGTATCCCTCTATTCAGACCTGCACTTCTGCTTTGCCTAGCCTACCCAAGGTGAGTAAGAGTTAGGGGAGGCAGAGGAATCCTACTCACCAGTCCATGGTAAGAAGAAATCATATATTTCCAAGGCCTTGGGATCTGTAGAGGGAAAAAAAGGTGCACTTAGAGAGGCCAACTCTGAGAAGCCAAAGCAGGATCAAGCTAGTAGAGAATAGGACCAATCCTGTCCTTATCCTTAGAACTAGGTCTGGGAGCCCAAAGGCTCAGAGACACAGCATCTCAGAGATGACAGAATTTCCAGTGGCCGTTGGATCCAACCAATGTCCAAGTAAGAAGCTCCTTTCCAGGATCCATGACAAGTGGCCACCCTGCCTTGACTTCAGAACCTTTGATTAGCAGCTGCCACCTCCTTCCCCTCCCCCAACATGTCCCCAGGAAGCCCATTCCCCTGATGGCTAATTCTAAATCTTAGGAAGTTTTTCTTGATCATTTAACTGTCCCTTTAAGGTTGGTTGGATTGGATTTAGACAGTAAACCACTGGACGTTAAAGACTGTTCTTATCTTTTTTATATATCCCCATCCCTTAGTATATGCCTGGAACACAGTAAGAACCTGATAAACAAATGCTTGTGGACTTGTTGTCCAGTTAATCTTGCTCAGAAACCTATGAGAGTTTCAGTTATTTAAGCAGTAGCTCTCTGACTGAATTCTGAGCTGTTTGCTGTTAAGTTTTGTTGGTAACAAGCTCTACTCTCACCCTCTTTTGCCTGCAAAGTTGATTTATCTTTAACTGGAGTGTAAGATCTTATATTTTCTTTTGTAACATTTCATCTTACATTCTACCCAACATTTGAATACTTTAACTTTTTATGGATCCTTGCTTTATTGTCCCCTGTGCTCTCTTCCTCCCAACTCTGACGAATTTGGCAGCAATGTTTTTATCCAAGTAATGGAAAAAACAGGAAACTTCCCAGAGTCAATAATAGATCTTAGGTTGCCCATATTAGGGACTTTATACCAATATCAAGTATGAAATAATGGGCTAGGAACAGAAATCTTGGATTTAGAGGGGGGAAGATAAAGGTTAAAAATCCTGGTTCTGTGGCTTACTATCTTTAGGACCTTGGGCAGGTCATTCTGCTATCTAGGACTTCAGTGGGGGTGGGAGGGAAGATGAGGGAGTAGGATGAGATGATCTCTATAATCCCTAGATTCTATATATAAATCTATGAACCATCGAGGCTTCCAGTTCAAAATTCATAATCCTGTAACTTGAGTTAGGTCCACCCATTCAAATAGTTCCAAATCTACCTAACTAGACTGTAACCTATCCAACATTTCTTCATCATGTATACAAGGGAAACAATGAACAAACTAACAAATGTTTTCATGAAATTCAGCTCAATTCTATCTACATCCCTCAGACTCAAATAGCTGTGTTTAAATTTGACAAGCAATTTTAAACAGCACTTATGGGCAAGGAACTGTCCTAGGTGCTAGAGGTAAAGGTAAAGTGAAGCCACTGACCCTCCATTAATATTTATGTATGGGGATACAATATATAAACAGATTTTAAAATTCAGGAGAATTTGAAGAGGAAAAACATACCGACAACCTCAGGGGGTCAGTGAAGGTTTCCAATAAAAGATTGCCATTGAGATAAGACTCAAAGGAAGGTAAGGGCTCTAAGAAGAGGGGATGAAGCATGAGAGCATTTCAAGCATAGGGAAAATCCTTGCAAAGACTTGCCCACATTACCAGGGCAGGGGCCAGGAGATAAGAAGAGAACAAAGATAAGATTGGACATTTTCAAGGAGACAAATTGCTGGAAGAGATGAGAAAGGAAGGGGTCAAGGAAACAAGCTTGCCAAGCAGAAGGATTGCCTCTTCCTCAGAGATTGGAGCAAAGGAAGAGAGAACAGGAGATGAAATGTTTTGAAGTGTAGAAAAGGAGCTCATGGCAGACAACCTCTTTTTCACTAAGAGGGAAGAATAGGTCTTTTGTTGGTCAGGAACAGTATATAAATTTAAGAAGAGAGCAGAAGCTGTAATACAACTGCAGCAGATGTTAGTGTGATAGGCCAGTGACTGAAAACTAGAAGGATTGTTGTCAAGCATGGGCTCCCGCTAAGATTACACACCATGAATTTTAGTGGACTCAGTCAGTATGTATATATATGTATATATGTATATATATATATATGTGTGTGTGTGTTTATGTGTTTATGTATGTGTGTATATGTATATATGTGTGTATATGTATGTATGTATGTATGTGTATATGTATATATGATTTAGTCCAGGGCCAAATAGCAGCACTCAATTCAAAGTGGAGAACATGGCTGGGTAGGCAACTCAATGCATGAGCAGAAGGTGAGGACATCAAGGATCTAGGACAATGAAAAGTTGAAGTGACTAAGCACGGGGACAAGGATTAAAGGGAAGAAAGAGAAGATAGATCATGGGTGGTGGACTGTGAAAGCAGGGAGGGCTCACAATCAGTTTGGGAGAACTGAGGCAAAATGAGAGATAGAAAAATAAAATGTGGTCAGGGAGAATTACAAAATTCATCTGTCAACAGACACAAGCAGTCCTTTGGTGTATCCTACATGCCAGGCACTGTGCTAAGAGCTGCATGGTGGTAGAATACTTCTGAGTGCTGATGAGACCAAGAGAATGATCATCTCTATGTGGGGCTGGGATGGATGGTGTACCTCTAGGAGGCCTCTCAAAAAGGAATCAAGATTAGTCTGGCATAACCTATTCCTGATAAGGACAGGTTGGCTCCATGGTTGCTTGCTGTTCCAGATGTTCACCAACTGTCTCTTTAATAGTACATTCTATAATCTTGACAAGTATTGAAGTCAAGTTCATTGATTTATATCTTGCAGAATATTTTGTGTTTCTGTTGTATTTTTTAACTGGGGTCTTTCCCCATCTCTTCATCTATAGTACATATCTCATTTTCTACAATCTTAAAAAGCATTACCAATGACTTAATATTTGTATATTCCAGTTCTCTTAGGTCCCTGTCAAGGAATTTACCTTGAACTAATGATTCAACCTCAGTAAAAGCAGTCAAGCATTGTCTTATTGTGATACTTACCCTGATCTTTAGTTCTCTGTTTGCCATTTTTCTTGGTCCTTTTCAGTCCATGTGATTTTCTTTTTACCAAAGAAAACATAAGCCCTAATGACAGTAATCAGCTCTACTCCTTCACCCAAGACTTTCGTCTTGGGCCTCTGACCTTCCTAATACTTGGGGCCTCTCTCCATTACACCCTCCCATTCCACTTCTCCATTCATTCTTTCCCACATTTGCCCTTCTGGTTTGCCCTTAGACACAGACCCCATTGGGAAGTCTCCAGCTCCCTCACCTCCTCGACTATACACAGCTTTGGCATAGTCAGGGTCATAGATATTCAGGAAACCAAGAAAATTCCCCAACCACAGTTGGTGTGCACACGGGTAAATGTTGGCCCACGACAGAACCTTGTCCAATTCTCCTTCCTTCTTCATCTGCAATTGGGGAAGGGAGAAAGGAAGAGAGATCACCAAGAGCATATTACTGGAGCTCAGGAGAAGAGAAAAAGCAATTCCCATAAGTTAGAGAATTCTATACTTATTATGACAGGTGGCAGTCCTTTCAGCCCCCATCAGTGAACAAGCTATCTGTCACAACAAAGAAAGAAATCCAAGGGGAATATTAGATAAAGAAAGAAGTTCTGGGAGAAGTAGGTGCATAAGGGAAAGATGTGGGAAGAAAAATATTTTTTAAAAGATGGAAAAGGAAATAAGGGAAACTAAGAATAGAAACAGAAAGAAATGAGAGGATGAGAAATCATAGAATCATAGAATTTGAGTTGCAAGGGCTGTCATCATCCATCTAGTCCAGTATGAACCTCAAACACTGCTGAAAACCTCAATAAAACATGTAGCCAAGTGGTCATTCAGTTGAAGCCTGGCTTGAAGACCTTCAGTGAGGGTAATCCCACTACCTCTCAGTGTAGTCCACTCTCCATTTAGATAGCTCTAATGTTGGGAAAATTTTCCTTGTATTAAAAGTACATTTGTCTCTTTAAACCTCTACCAATTTCCCCTGGTTCTTCCCTGTCAGGCCAAACAGACGCAGTCTTCCACATGACAGCCTTTCAATGATAATTATTCTCCTGTGCCTTCTCTTTCCAGGCTAAACATCCCCTCTCCTGTCCTCAAGGTGTGGATAAAATGCTTTTCACCAATTGAGTTGGTCTTCTTTGATCAATTATCAGCTCAATACCCTTTATAGAGAAGGCTGTGCCCAGGACTGAATACAAAATTCCAAATGTAGTCTGTCTAGGATATAGTACAATGGAACCATCATCTCCCTTACTTCTAAGTCTGCTTCCTTCCTTAATATTGCTGAAAACCACATTAAATTTTTGACTTCCATATTACCATGCTGACCTATATCAAGCTTTGTGGTCCAGTAAAACTCCTAGACCTTTTTTTCAGACAAACTGATGTCTGGGCAACCCCTGTTCCCCGTAATCTTGTGTTTGTAATTTTTGCATCAACAGATGACTTTCCGTTTGTCCTTATTACATTTCATCTTTTTAATGTTTAGTCCATTGTTAACCTTCTCAAGATCTTTGAGTGTCCTGAATCTGTCATCCAATGTGTTAATCAATTCTTCCTAACTTTGCATCATTGGTATATTTGAAAGGTATATCATCTATGTTTTATCCAAGTTATTTGTATAAATATTAAACAGCAAAGGACTGAGCACAGATCTCTGGGACACTTCACTGGAAAACTACAACAAGTTTCTAGAAAGTCATTAATGACTAATTTAAATTCATCGATTTAGCCAGGTCTTAATCCACATATCATTCAACTCAAATTTCTCCATCTTTTCTAGAAAAGTATCATAAATTGATTAATCAAATCTTATGCTAAAATCTAGGTAAGCTATATCAACAGCAATGTAATCACATAGCCACTAGTTTAATTACCCTATCAAAAAGATCTAAAATTAGTCTGGCATGATTTTTTCTTGAGGCCAGATTGATTGGCTGATTTGCACTTCCTTTTGCAGATGCTCACTAGCCATCTTTTTAATGACACATTGTAGAAATTTGCAAGAAATCAAAGCTCACTAATCTGTAGTTAACACATTTCATTGTCTTCCTTTTTTGATGATCAGCAAAGTTACCCATTTCCAATACCCATATTGTTCTTTATAATCACTTATATTTAAATGACAGTGATTCCAAAATCATACCCAGCATTCCTTTTGATCAGTACCTTGAATGTTCACTTTGGTAAGGTGATTTGAATTCAGTTTATGAGAGAAAGAGATGAAGAAATGAGATATATAAGAAGAGGTGGGGAGGATAAATCAACAGAGCAATAGAAAATATAGAGGATGAAGAGCTGGTGGGGAAGAGACATGAAGGAAAAGGCAGAGAGAAAGAGATGAGGGAATCAGAAAAGGGAGAAGCAATGGAGAGAGAAGGGATTGTAGAGGAAAAGATAAATGAAGAAGCAAAAGGGAGGAAGACAGACAGGAACAGATGAGGAGAAACATACAAGGAGGAAGAGAAGAAATCAAGACTGGAATTCTAGATACAATGAAACAATTTCAATGGGGAAGAAAAAGTTATGAAAAAAATGAAGATGTATAGGGAACTCATCAATGTTACATTTGAAAATTAAGGTAAAGTTTAGTTAGATAAACTTGTATCAGTATCACACAAGATTTAACAGCTTCCACATTCAAGAGGTGGAGATTTTGGAATGATATTCCAGAGAGTAAAGGAGCTAAGATTACAGCCAAGAATAATCCATGCAGCAAAGCTGAGTAGTAACCTTTGGGGGACACAGAAATGGATATTTGAGGAAATAAAAGACTTCCAAGAATTCTTGGTGAAAAGACCAGAGCTGAATAAAAATTCAACATTCAAATAGAAGATTCAGAAGAAGCACAAAAAGGTAAACATTAAAGGGTAATCATAAGGGACTTAATGGGGTTAAACTGTTTGCATTTCTATATGAGAAAATGATATATGGAACTCCTAGGAATTTTATCATTTATTAGGGAAGTTTAGAAGGCATCTGCATAGACAGAGGGTATGGGTGCCTGCCAAGAAAAGAATGTAGGGGTGAGAAAGAGAGATGCACAGGGAGAAGAGGGAAGGGAGAGGTAGAATGGAAGAAAAATTTCACATATAAAAGAGACACACTAGGAAGAGTTTTTATAGTCAAGGAAATAATGGGGGGCAATGCCTGTACTTCACTATCATCAGAATTGATTCAAAGGAGGAAGAATACACAAACACATGAGAGTGCACATACACATGCACACACACATGTGGACACATGCACACACTCATGCACACATGCATTCACACACACACACAGAAGAAATACACTGGCACAGTCTTCCTGACTTTAGGCCTGGCACTCTATGTCCTCTCACGGAACTGCCTTGCCAAATGATAGCAGTTAAGGTATGTGAAGTGCTTTATACATATTATTTCATATTATCCTCACAACAAGCCTGGAAGCTGAGTACTATTATTATCATCTCCATTGTATAGATAAGGAAACTGAGAAAGCAGAAGGGAAGTGACTTTCCCAGGTCACAGAGCTAGTTAAGTATGAAAAGTGGGATTTGAATTTAAGTTGTCCTGCCTCAGGATAGAACTCTATCCTCTGCACCACCATGCTCCCTAGCGCTAATACCCCAATATTGTTGCTGTGTGTTTTCTTGTCTCTGGTATCTCTCTTATCTTTTACAGAGAGGTTCAAAGAAAAATGGTCCTGAGACAAGTTGCTGCCTTGCTTGTATTCCTTCCTAAGGACAATTGCTCAGATGGAGCAAATAACAATAAATTTTTTGTAGTTGAATAAAGGCGTAAAGGGGGTAAGCTCATTGCCTATAGAGTAGCAATTTCCATTTTTGTTTTTCTACCACTTTGGTAAATGGGTTTCATTGACACATATGTTCATCATAGGACTGGCATTTAGTGGGAAAGGGGGTCAAGCCTGGCATATAGAGCACAGAGGCTTCCTTCCTCATTAATAATGACACAATGAGCAGAAATTAGATTGAACTGGACCATATTGGCTAGACTCAATACTCAAGTGAGGAGATAGATATGTTTCTAGAGGTACCTTGTCACTCTGAGGAGAACAGAATGACCTCTAGCCCCAACCTCCTGCTTTCCCTCCTGGCAAGAATGAAAGTCTCCATTGTAGAAGAGTAGTAGGAGAAGAGGCAATAGAAGTCTATTCTACCCCCCCCCTTTAAGCCACACAATGATACTCCCCATTCTGCAGGCAGGGGGACAGGGGGACCCTCACCACACATGGACCTCTCTACATGTGGAGCCCTGTTACTATACATGGGCTCTTGTTATGTTGGAATGGTGCCGTTGATTAATAACATTGCTCTTAAGATGTCTTTTTTAATGAATTTCATATCAAGAAGATTGTGGGCAACAGCAGGGCATTGATAAATGCCTGGTTTCAGTTCTCTTTAGTGGCTGAGTTCTCCAGAATATTCTTAAGTCTGTATGGGAATCTGTCACTTGTATGTCAATATGAAAGAGCAAATATATTGTGTATAATTCCAGTCACCAGGTTGTGTCCTGTTACGCCTTGTACAACATTTGAGTTTGTTTTTTTAGCTACTTTTGCAGATGGGTTGCACAGTGTGTGTAAAATACACATTGATTATTAAACCTAGATTTATTTTTTGTTTGTTTGTTTGTTTGTCTTTTAATTATTTTATTTTCTTGTTTACATCATTCATTTCCACAAGATTTTGAGTTACAAATTTTCTCCCCATCTTTCCCCTACCCACAACCCCAAAACAGTGATCCCACTGTAAAGCTACTCTGCTTTCTCTTATGTCTGCTTTCTCCTGATATTTTAGAACCAGAGGGCAAAATAGAGCTTGAAAGAATTCACTGATCACCTCTTGAAAAAGACCCCAAAAGAAAATTCCAGAGTCCCCAGATAAAGGAGAAAATATTACAGGCTGCCAAGAGGGAGCAATTTGAATACTGTGGAAACACAATTAGAATAACCCAGGATCTAGCAGCTTCTACATTAAAGGATCATAGGGCCTGGAATATGATATTCTGGAGATCAAGGGGGCTAGGATTAAAACCAAGAATTACCTACCCAGCAAAATTGAGTATAATATTCCAGGGGAAAATATGGTCATTCAGTGAGGTGAATCTGCTCTCTCCTATGGCCTCCTCCATCGCTCCTCTAACCCTCTGGTAGGACAGGATGGGTCTCCCTATCCCAATGCCTGTACATCTTAATTCCAAGTTGCATGTAGTTAATAATAATAATAATAATAATAATAATAATAACATATATATATATTAAACATTTGATTGTAGAACTTTAAATTCTAGATTCTTTCAGTTCCTCCCTCATCATCCACCCCCACTGGGAGGACAAGCAATTCCATACAGGCTGTACATGTGTAATTACACAGAACATCTCCACAGTGGACATATTGTGAGAGATTAATTATATGTCCCTTCTTCCTATCCCATCCCCCCCTTGTTTTATTCTCTACCCTGTCCCTGTCCCTTTACAGAAGTGTGTGCTTCCAGCAGCCCTCCCCTCCATCATCCCCCCTTTCATCCCCATCCATCCTACTGTCCTGTGTGTCAAGATACCCAATTTAGAGTTTATGTCATTCCTTCCCTAAGCCAAATTCAATGAGAGTAAAGTTGACCCTTTCCCTTTTGCCTTCATGTTCTTCCCCTCCATTGTAACAGTTATCCTTTGCCTCTTCTATATGGGATGATTAACCCCATTCTGTCTCTCCCTGTCTCCTCTCATTCTAATCCTCTCCCACCTCAGAATTTCACCTTTTAAAGTATCATCCCCTCCTATTCAATTGATCCTGTGTCCTCTATGTACACATATATACACATACTCAGATATGGGATCATACACATATTTAAACCCTCCTACATAGACATATGTGTATGTATACATATATACTTGTTTGTTTGTTTGTTTGTTTTGGTTTTTTGGAGGGCAATTGGGGTTAAGTGACTTGCCCAAAGTCACATGGCTAGTTTTTGTGTCAAGTGTCTGAGGCC
>JAQQSW010010458.1:0-12988 GCA_028646575.1 Pseudocheirus occidentalis | reverse complement strand
CCATCCCCCTCCATCCCCATTAAAAGGCAAGGGACAGGAAGAAGAACTGAACCGATTGAGCTGGAATAGGGTACTCCTGTAGGAGGCAATCCCTTTTCCCATTAAACATGAACAAAGTTTTTGGGTTGGGTTTTTTTCTTGCCTTTTTCTTTGCTTTTTTTTTCTTTTTGGAGGGGGGAAAGCAGGGCAATTGGGGTTGAGTGACTTGCCCAAGGTCACACAGCTAGTAAGTGTTAAGTGTCTGAGGTCGGATTTGAACTCAGGTCCTCCTGACTCCAGGGCTGGAGCTCCATTCATTGTGCCACCTAGTCGCCCCATGAAGAAAGTTTTAATTTTCAAGAAAATTCTTTAGTGATTCTGAGACTGAAAGGAAGGAGGAAAGCTTTATTCTTAACTCTAACCATTTTCTTTTAACCACTGTTCTTGAGAACTTAGCAATATGTTAATTGATCTTGGGTTGAGTCTCAGAGCCAACTGTTGATAGCATGAAAGGAAAAGTATGTGAATGGATGTAACACCGATGCTTTAAAAAAGGGGGGGGAGTCTGGGGGCCCACACATTTCTCTAGGGCAATGAATATATAATGCTCTTTTTATTAAAAAAATAATCTCCATGGTCTGTAGCTGTGCTGTCCAATTAAATTCCCACTCTGGGGTTTAAGAAAACTGAGGAAACCAAGAAAATTGGAAACAGTAAAGGCTGGGAAGGCATTGCATCACTCACACCAAGAGGTGTGTATGATCTGTTATTCTGACATATTGCTTGTCTCTCCCAAAGTCTGACTGGCTATCTGGCTGCACAGAAATCGCTTGTCATCTGGGAAGCTCAAAGGAAAGAGAACAGTTCTACTTTATAAGATAACACATATGTGGGCATGAAGACTATCTGCTTAATGATAAAGTACTTGTCAACTGATAAAGTCTTATGTTTAAGTCATGAGGACTTATGAACTGGAGACCATTTGGGAAGAGATACCAGATGAAAAATGTGAGAGTGGGTTTATATTTGTCTAATATTTCATATAGCAGCACCTTAGATCAGTGAAGTGGCACAGTACTCTTTACCTTTGAAATATCATAATTTTCATAAGAACTTTTAAAATGAAATTTTTGTCCTTGTCCCCCCAAGCTCCCAAACTGACCTGCAGAAGGGCAACCACTCTACAAACAAATGGCCTGCTTAGTCTTAAAATGCTTTGTCTTACTTAGGCTTGAAAGAATACCTGAGCAATTTGAAATTTCAGCCCTATCTTTTACATTGGTGGAGGCAGAGGTTGGGGGTGGGGAAGGAACTCACTGCAATCAAAGGGATGAGCTATGGAAAATCATTGAGAAATAAATGCCACTGTTTGGCCACTGGGTGCCATCCTTGCTCCATGTTAAGATTTGCTGAACTGCAGTCCTGAGAAAATGGCTCAAACCCTAAAGAAGGTAATTTAAAAGTAATTTCAAGGTGTAATAATGTTTTTGTGTGTGTGTGACCTGGAATATGTTGGTGACACAGTCGGCTTATTCATTTGCACATGGTAAAAGAAAGACTAAGAAAATTTCCTTGCTGGTTCAGCTGTTCCCACCAAAGCCTCATATGTAGCATGAATCTTAAGTGAGCTAATGTTATATGCAAGTGAGTAGCAGAATGCATCATAACCACATTTAGAGGTGTTACTGTCTTCGGGTGAGGTCGAGTTCTAATTCCCCACCCCTAAACCCCCTGCCAAATTATTTTGTAGTATAGCCAGGATGACACTAAGCTTCAAGCTAAAGATTCAATTGTATCCACTGTTTTCCTCTAGTGTTTCTGGAGCCATTGGGCCTACCTTATGTTCCCAGACAACTAGCTCCAACCTTTTTCCTATGGTGAGTTCTTAGAGGGATATTACCTCCATTCTGTGTCACTGGATGACTGAGCTGTCAACTTGCAGCAGACCAGCCAGCATAGCCTATGTCAATATATAAAGGACCCCTCTTTTAATTGGGGGCAGGTAGGCAATGCCGGGCCTGGAGTCAGGAAGACTCATCTTCTTGAATTCAAATCTGTCTCAGACACTTATTAGCTATGGGACCCTGGGCAAATCACTGTTTGCCTCAGTTCCTCATCTATGAAATGAACTGGAGAAGGGAATGGCAAACCACTATAGTACCTTTGCCAAGAAAACTCCAAATTAGGTCACAAAGAGCTGGACTCGACTGAACAGCAACAGTATTTCGTTGAGCCTGACAGTCCACTGTGTGAGCTCCACCCTCCACCAGAGCAGAGCAGAACTTATCTATGACATATAGACAGAGACAGCTGGATGGCCACTTTCTCTGTATGTTAGAGTGGGTGCTTCTTCCCTCCATTAGTCAGCTAGTTGGCCTCCCAGGTCCCTTCCAGCTTCGAAATTCCTTGATACCATGAGAGCTGCTTGAGGTTCAGAGAAATTAAATAGCTTGCTAATGGCCACAGAGCTGATCAGTTCAGATGCAATACTTTGATCCGGTATCCTGACTCCTACACAATATAATCAATTAAAAGCGGCGCTGGCTGACAGATGCTGCTAGACAGCTTAGCCAGGCAAGGACAGTGGTGGGAAGAAGAGGAGAATATTGGCTCCTTCTCCTTATATCCTCATGTCTTTCATAACTATTTATTATGGACCCTCCCTTAACTAGGTTTTTGTATATGGCCTAGGTAGAAGAGCAGAAATTATATTAAAGGCATAGAAATGATTGAGGTGGTAGCAGGGTAGAGTTGCCCCAATAGGATTTATTGTCCATTTTTTCAGTTTAGCAAACAGATACAGCTTTGTTTGTTTGTTGTTCATTCTATCATTTGGTTTGCTTTGGCTGGATCCTGAATTTCTTTAATTGGCAGAGTTTGTAGTGGGATTGGGCTAGTAGGTTTATGCTTCGGTTTTTGCATCTCGAATACAGTTAAATTGTACATACTTCAAACCAATGAAAACTGTATTCCAGATTGCTTTTGACTCTTACTACAATTGCATGGAGTTACACAGATTATTTCACCTAAGGCTAGAAACAAAAACTACATATTCAGCAATACAATAACGGTGAGGGATTTAGCCATCTTTGGTTTTATGAAAACCAAATGGAGCGATGTGAAGGAGATACTCATGAGGTCAGCCATGTTATTTAACACAAACTCGATGCTCCCAGGAGGGAGGCAGTTACATGGATGGAGTGCTCAGTGGATTGAGTGGTAACCCTAGAGTCAGGAAGACCAAAGTTCAAATCCAGCCTTAGATAATTACTAGCTATGAGACCCTGAGTAAGTCACTTCACCTCTGTTTTCCTTAATTTAGCGGAGGAGGAAATGACAATGACAAGACATTATAGTATCTTTGCCAAGAAAACCCCATCAGCAGCATGATGTACAGAGTCATGAAAAATCAGACACAACTGAAAAACAACAACAACAAGCCTTCCAGGTTTTATAGAAATTAGGCTGAGACTAGAAAGAATCAGGCTATGCACAAATAAGAAGTTTCATAAAAAATAAAAATAGATTGGGAAACCTACCCTGACCAAAGTCCGCAGGGTCCAAAAGGGGTGGGAAGTGGGATGAAGACCATCTGTGAGACTAGATCATATAGCATTGTGTGAGTTTGGTTTCAGGAGTTCAGTTCCAGCCACAGACACTGAGTGACCCTAGGCAAGTCACTTAACCTCACATGGGGCTTATAATTTCACCTACCTCCAAGGGTTGTTAGGAGGCGAAAAAGATATTCATAAAGCACTTTGCAAACTTCAAAGAGTTACATAAATGCTCCTTCTCCTCCTCGGCTTCCTCCACTCTCACCACCACCACTCCAGGTCTCAGGCTCCTCATTGTTTAGTGAGGGCTGAACTGGATGGCCTAAAAATCTATGATTCTTTTAACTGTCATATATCTGGCACCCACCCTGATTTCTCTCCACTGAATTTTCCCACTCAGCCAGTTTCTGTTGCTCTCTGCTGCCATCTGCTGATCTGTAGCTACTGTGTAGCCTCTGGATCTTTTGTGGCCCTCCACTAGGACTGCAGCTCCATTGTACCTCAGGATCATGAGTCCAGGGTCTTGTTGTTGTTTTAAATTAAATTTTATTTTTTGAAAGTGAAGAGCCTCCTTTTCTCCCTTTCACTCACACCTGAGAAAATAATCAAAGCAAAGCCCCTTTCAGAAACATGCATAGTCAAGTCAAACAAGTTGAATTCCTTCATTGGCCATGTTCAAATAAGTACAGCATACGTGTATATGCACATACATATTATATGTGTGTGTTTTATATATACATATACATTTGTGTGTATGTATATAGATACACACACATACACATATATAATTTCTCAATCTATACACTGAATCTATCCCCTTTCAGAAGTTGGAAAGCCTATTTCATCAAGTCCTCTGGAATTAAGGCTCATTATTGTATTGATGACAGTTTTTAAGTCTTTTAAAGTTATTTGTTTTTATAACATATTGTATAAATTGTTCTCCTAATTCTACCTCACTTCAATTTTGTATCAGTTCATACAATTCTTCCTTGGTTTCATCTTTTCCTTCTTTTCTTGAATAAATGTATCATTTATTTTTCATATTCTTTTGAAAATTTTGGTTTTATCTTTTCTTATAGTACAATAGTTTTCCATCGTACTCATATACCTTAACTTCTTCAACCATCCCCCAGTTGATGGTCACTTCCTCAGTTTCTAATTCTTTGCAACCACAGAAAGAGCTGCTATAAATATCCTTATATAAATGGATCGTTTTCTCTTGATCTCTTTGGGATATAGACCTACTAGTGGAATCACTGGATCAAAGGGTATACATAGTTTAATGGTTTGGGGAGGCATAGTTCCAATATCCAGAATGGTTAAACTAGTTCACAGCTCCACCAACAGTGCATTAATGGTTTTCCACAACTCTTCCAGAATTTCTCATTTTTCTTTTGCCACCTTTGCCAATCTGAATATGAGGTGGAACCTCAGTTTTAATGTTCACTTATCTAATTATTAGTGGTTTGGATCATTTAGTCATCTGATTATTGATAGCTTGGTTTTCTTTCCTTGAGAGCACCTATTCATATCCATTGAGAATCTATTAATGGTTCTTGTTCTCTTAAATTAAATTTGCTGTAAAGATTTTTCCCATTTGCTTTTCTTCTAATTTTAGCTAATTAGGTTTTGTTCATACAAGATAGTTTTAATTTTATATAATCAAAAGTGTTCATTTTAACTTTTGTGATTCCCTTCTATCCAGGCATGGTATAATGTTCAAATGAACAAGATAAGGAATGTAAAGTACATTGCAAACCTTAAATTGCTATATAAATGTTTTTATTATTATTATTAAATGGTATTAACGTATAGTCACTAGGTCTCTAATCCTTTAATGAGTATCCCCTTAGCCTTATACTACACTTCTCTTGAGTTCAAGCAATGTTTATAAAGCAATACAGGGGTGTGCTGGTAAGTGTTTAACAACCAGGCTTTATGGGGGGGAGAGGGAGGAAAAAGAGTGTACATACTTGGTTATTCCACTGTAGGCCTCAGATTTACCTGTGGGCTAGAGCTAAGACCCTGCTCAATTCTGAATGTCAAAGCCACACAGCTACCATTGTTGCTTCTGAACTTGTTCTTTGCTCAGTAACCAGTCTGCTCCTAACCCCTAGGTAGGATAAAAGTCACTCACAGGTCCCCTCTTCAGTCCCTCCTGGATTTATAACCTGGGAATAGATAATGAACAACCAAGTTAGTACTTCTCACATCTCACTCAAGGTCAGGAAACTCTTCTTGTCCTAACACAAATTCCTGGACACTGAAATGCTCCACGTGGTGCTCTTCTGGCCAAACTGTGTGCCCAGGATACACAGATCTCTATGTCAGTGATGACCTGGCCTGGAATTACGACTCATTGTAATTTGTTTTCCTGCATTTCCCCATCAGGACTCAGTCTGGTACATTTTTATATCTTTTGGGACGAGTTGTGGCAGGGAGCTCAGCTATACTTCTTGCTACTAATCCATCTTCTTGACCCTATCTGCAAGTCCAGGGTTTTTGAGGGTTTTTTTAACCCAGATAGGTATCCAGAAGAAAAAACAAGCACGAGGGGTTTAGACTGTCTTTTGAACTCCTTTTGTCCTGCTAAACCTTCGTCTGAGTTATGGTCTAAAGTTTCTATAACTTTTCATTTTCCTTGGTTGTTATTATCACCTTTGATCCATCCAGGTACTCCCAACAAATTAGAAATGTGATGGAGATTCCTCTTATCTCCACTTATAATGCCTTTGGTTGTTTTCCAAACAAATATTATAAGGAGCAAGATTGAAGAAACTCAGGTGGAGCTGGCAGCCTTTATGATATCTTGGGTTAGCAGCTAGCATCTATTACAGTGGAAAGATGAGCATCTCTGGAATTCCATGTCATATTCAAATACCTTCCCTGATGCCTATCTCTATGAACCTTGGGCCCAAATGTCTTCACTGAAAGAATGAGCAGGTTGGAACAGATGGCCTCTGAGGTCCCTTCCAGAGCTATGATCTTGAGATCCTTTGCTCACTAACTTGAGAGAACCATGAAACCAACAAGTGTGATAAGTGTGAAAAAGCTAGAGAAAGTTCAACTCAAGCCCAATAGGTCCCAAACTGAATTTGTCACCTGCTCCCCAAATTCACTCTTCTTCCAAACCTCCTTTTTTTATTGAAGGCACTGCCATTCTTGGCATTGTGGTCTACTCCTTAGGTTTCTCCATCCATATTCCAATCATGTGCCAAAGTTTGCTATTTCTGCCTCAGCAAGACAACCTGCCTCTGACTCCTTCTCTCCACCCACAGCTGCTACCTCAGTTCAGGACCTCACAGCCTCCCACCCAGAGACAGTCTCCTGATTGCTCTCATCAGGTGAACCGCTTTCACTTTGTAGTACAGCATTAAGTGATATCAAAACATGAAACATTTGACTGTCTATGGTTTTGTGAAAAACAAATCCAGCACTGTAAGGCTATTCTAAAGTAGTCACTACTTCCATTAGACTGTGAACTCCTTGAGAAAAGAGACTACTTTTTTTTACCTTTCTTTGTATTCCCAGCATTTGGCATAGAGCCTGGCACATGGTAGGTACCCAACATATATTAATTGACTAACAGTCTCTGGTCAGCTAGGTGGTTCAATGGATAGAACAATGGGCTTAGAATTCAGAAGACTCATCTCCATGAATTCAAATCCAGCCTCAGCACTTATTAACTGTGTGATCCTGAGCACACTTAACCCTGTTTGTCTCAGTTTTCTCATATGTAAAATGAGCTGGAGAAGGAAATGGCAACCCCTTTCAATTTCTTTGCCAAGAAACCCCCCCAAAAAACCCATAGGGGTCATGAAGAGTTGACATGATCAAAAGAACCAAACAAAAAAAGAGACCAATCCTATGTGATGACTGCCAAAATGATTTTCTTTAAGCACAGATTCTAACCATGTGACCTCCCCTATTCAATCAGCTGCAGTGGCTTCCTATGATAAAATATAAATTTATATTTAGTTGTTAAAGCCCTTCACAACCTGGCCCCAACCTATTTTTCGAGCTTCACTGGATATTACACCCTCATCCACATTCTGGAATTCAGCCAATCTGGCCTTTTCTCTGTCCCTCACACTAATCTCACCTTTCTTTATATATATATATATATATATTATAGTCTTTATATTGACTGTTGCCAATTCTTGGAATACACTCTCTCCTCACCTCTGCCTCATAAAATTATTCTTCTCCTTTTAGATGCAAGCACCACCTTATACAGAAGACCTTAATGGTGCCTCCAACTTCTAGTGCCCTCAACTCCCAAATGACTTTCCATTTATGTGTATTCTTTTGCATGTTTATATATTTATTTGGCATTTTATTTGCATTTATTTGTATATTTAATTCACATATTTCTATTTTTGTGTATATATGTGTGTGTGTGTGTGTGTGTGTGTGTATATATATATATATATATATATATATTTGTTTATACATTTATTGCCTCCTCCACTGGAATGTGAGCTCCTTGTAAGGATTATTTCATTCTTTATACTCCTATCTCTTCTTCTAGCATGGTTCCTGGAACATAATAGGGTCTTAATAAAAGCTTGTTCATTTAATGATTGAGGATCTTAAATGCTTTCCAAAAAAGACCCTGTCTTTAAGGTAATTACCATAAACAATGATTGGCTCTTCTAATAGTTCCCCCATTTTAAAAAATGGCACTGTCTTCAAAATATTTCACAATAATAGGTTCCATTTTACTGATGAAGGATCTGAAGCTCAGAGAGGTTAATCCACTTGCTTAACCTTCGTGGTCACACAGGTGGTAAATGTCAGGAGATTAGAAAGTCCAACACCCTTTCCACCACACAATAATTCAGTGGTTGCCTCTCAGTCAGTGATATGAGCAGAAAGAGACAGGGGAAGTTGCTTCCTCCCCCTACGGTTTTATGTGACCCACCAGTATTTTGGGAACTTCAATGATACAAAATTCCTACATAAGACCTTGATAGCAGAGCTCTCTAAAATGGCAAGGAAGGTTTAGCCTTTATATTTCTCTAGTTTGGGCATAATCCAATTATACTTGCCTTGTCCATGTAGATGGTTTATCTCTGAGGCTCAATTTCAGATTTAAAAAGTAACAGAATTCACTGAGATTCATATCTCATATGTAGGACTTATTAGGTTAGTAGTAGTTGGAATCATCAGACTCCGTGTGTTGGATTGCTTTGAAGAAATAATTTTACATAATCTGCAAACACAAGATTATAAAGAATGTTCCCTGTTTTCAAATTTGAGTGTAGGCCTATGTATTTTTGGTCTATGGTTTCGTTCGTGTAAGGAACTCCTAGCACAAATACTCCTACAAATATACATCAATAGTATTTCTGGAAGTTAAGAACTTTAGAGTTTCATAGGGTACTACAAGTTTCAGTGATTTGCCCATGTAGTTGGTATATGCCTGAGGCTGGGTTTGACCTCAGGTCTTTCTGGCTTGTTCCACTAGGATAATGCTTCCTTTTCTAAAATATTGCTATTGGATAATAGCTGCACTTTGAATTTATATAATAAATGCTTTTGCTTTTCAAAGGGCTTTCATGTCTGTCTATGTGGAACCAACTTTATGCAAAAAGTCTGAACTGTGTATACCCTTTGACCTAGTGATACCACTACAAGGCCTATACCTTAAAGAGATAAAAGAAATAGGAAAATATTTATAGCACAAAAGAAAATATTTATAGCAGCTTTTTTGTTGCATCAAATAACTAGAAAAAAAAGGGAGTGCTCATCAACTGAGTAGTGGCCGAACAAATTATGGCTTATTGACATAATGGAATAATGCTGAACTGTAAGAAATGATGGGAGGAAAGAATCCAGAGAAACCTGGAAAGCCATATATGTTCTAATGCAGAATGAAGGGAGCAGAAACAGAAGGAAAAAATATCATACAGTGAGTACAGCATTGAAAGAAAAGCAGCTTTGAAAGTCTTGAGAATTCTGACCAATTCAGTGACCAACCAAGGTTCCAGAAAACCAGTGATGATCAGGGGCAGTTGTTGGCACAATGAACAGAATGCTAGGCCTGGAATCAGGAATCCAATCTGGCCTTGGACACTTACTAGCTATATGAACCTAGCCAAGTCACTTAACCTCTGCCTCAGTTTCCTCACCTGTAAAATGGGGGAAATAGTAAAATCTACCTCTCAGGATTATTGTGAGAATCCAATGTGATAATATTTGTAAAAACTACTTAGCCCTGGTGCCCAGCACACAGGCAGCGTGACATAAATTCTTATTCTCTTCCCTTTCCCTGATGAAACATCCATCCAATATCCTGACAGGTGATGGCCTAGAGGTACAAATTGAGACGTATATTTTCCACATGCTGAGCATATGAATTTCCTTTGCTTGATTATGTTTATTTGTAAGAAAGGAGGGCTTTCTTGTCTGGGGAGGAGCGATGCTGAGGAGGAAGAGGATGATAGTTGGTATTTTTTTTAACATTTTAAGATTTGCAAGGCATTTCATAAATGTTAATCTCATCTTATCCTCGCAACAACTCTGGGAAGTAGATGCTATTATTGCTTCTATTTTACAGATGAGAAGACTGAGGCAGACAGAGGTTACATGACTTTCCTAGGGTCGTTCAGCTATTAAGTATTTAAGGCTAGATTTGAACTCAGGTCTTCCTGACTCCAGGCCTAGCACTCTTTCCACTGGGATACCTAGTTACTTCTAGTGGTGCCAGAAAAGAAATGAATGTAATATATATATATATATATATATATATATTTTAAGTGTAAGAAAAGACAAGGAAGTTCAGAGGGAGATAAAGACAATCAGGACAGCTTTGAATTAACATGTTGAATTTGAAATCTTCTTTTAAGAAATAAGCTGTATATAATTTATCATCTTCTTTTCCTGCTCTTCTTTGTACATAAAAAGCTCCCATTTGTCAATGGTTGTTAAGTTCAGAACTTTTTTAAATGGAAATTAAAATCCTAAAACCAAGATGGGGAAAGAGGAGCATGACCATCACCATTTTACACACGGAGCAGCTAAAGGAGAGTAATGTCAAGTCTCTTGTACGAGAACACCCAGTTAAGGAGAATACTTGGGCCCCAAGCTTCCCAGACCACCCAGAAAGTGAAAGTTCCCTATTCGGTACATTGGCCAGAAAGAAAATATTCTGTACTTTTTTAGAGAGCTACTCATCCAAGATTCTAAAAGCATTTCACACTTGGAAGAAATACATAAGTAGACTATAAAATAATTATCCCTACTGTTTTAACAAATTGGGAAAATAAATTATAGAAGGTGGAGTTGAATAAGCGTTATTGTTAAAACCAGCTCATACCAGCTTGGGAGAGGCCATCTCAGACTTTCAGTGTGAGCATTTATTTACACCTCAGAAACTGGCAAATGCTACAGAACAGGGCTTGATTTATTGTTTTGTTGATTCCCACACTTAAGAATGTGATGGAGAAAATGTTAAGATTGCAGATTAAAGTTAAAAGTGTGGCATGGATACATATTTTTTCAGAGAGCTGGGTGTTAAACATTTGCCAGTACACCTCTGATGCTGAATGAATTACTGTAGTTGCCTTCTACGAGTGACAAGGTAGCCTTCTGATTTAGCATGCTCTTCCTCTCACGGTGTGACCGTCACCCAATTATAGTTGGCCAGTCCATCACTTGTGCTTTCTACCCGGCTAGCTGAATTCTGATTTAAACGGAGTCAGCTCAGTTGTATGCAGGGGTTTTATTTCATGTTGTGTGTTTATAAAATAGTGTTACTTCATTCCTTTGGCTCAATCTGGAGACAGCTGTATTATCTCAGCCTAAAGCATTCTGGACTGTCAACTTCAAGGGATCAGTTTGTGGGATCTAAAAACAAAATTTGGAAGGGGCAAACTTCGAACGTTTCATGTGCTGAACAATCCCTATGCTTTTGCTGCTAAGCTCCCTTTCCTTCAAAACAAATGTCATAATTTATCTTGTTTCCTTCTGGATGCCATAGAAAGTTAGGGGCAACTCTAATTTTGTAAAGGATTTTTTGGAGGAACATATGGACATTCTCCAATATTGGATTTCAACACTGTCAAACAAAGAAGACAAGTTTTCAGCAAGAACATTCTTGTCTAATTACCCCCTTCCTCTGCCCCCCCCAAAAGAAAATCCATAGTAGTAAAAAGGGATCAAGGATAATATATTTTGGAGATTTTTCTTTTCTAGCTCCTTTCAATATGCAAAGTCCCTTAGATGGTAAATACTAAGTGGGAAGTTTACTATGCCTATAAACTGGATGGAGAATTTGCCACTTTTGCCTATAACATTACTTTAAGGCTCTGAAAATAACCAAGAAACAACTTTGATGTGCTGTTAAGGAGAGTTGTGTATAGAAGCAAAGGCTGAACAGTTGGAGAGCCTCATTAAACCAAGATCTCTATTGCAAAGCCCACACTCATTCTTCCTTCCAAAATATCTGAAAGGCCCCAAAATATATAAATGTAAAACCAGTGGAAGACTGACCAGATCATCTACCTTAGATAAAATTACTTCTTTTCATTTCAAATAAATGTCAGACCTTCCTTGATTGACTCCATGTAACTCCAAAGTGGCACAATGGCTTGGATCCCACTCCTTCTACTTTCCATTTATGGAACTTTGGTCAAATCATGTCACCACTTGGGCCTCTGTTTCCTTAACTGAAAAAAGAAGGGATTGTACTTGATGACTTTAAAGGTTGCTGTTGCCTCTAAATCAATGATACCACACGGTGTTTTCTAGGCCTGTTTTGTCTAAGGAAATCCACAAGGTCCTAACTACAAATGATTCTATTAAAATATTGCCATCTGTTCTGAGATTATCTTTGTTTCGATGGTTTTTAGAGCTCCAAGGCCAGAAAGAACCTTACAGCTTATCTTACCCAACCCTATCTGTAAATATTTTATCTTTTTATTTTCACTCAGGGCTTCTCACCTTTCACTAACTTCTCTAATCACTAAACCTTAACCTAGTAAACAGTTTTCTGATCTTGGTATCTAAATTAGCTTGGTTCCCTGAATCCCAGAAACTGCCACAATCCATCTCTCATGATCATTTTTTCCTTTCTCCAGTCCTTGCCACTGTAACTAGATGGCCAAGTCTGGTATTCACTCCCTTCCCTCTTCTTATGCCTACCTGGCACCTCTTCTAGGCTATGACTGTGTTTTCTAGGGTTTACTTAAAAGAAGAAAAAGAAAAAAATTTTAGACTCAGAAAGATTAAATGACTTACTAGTGGTTGCCCTGCTAGTTGGTAAAAAGGCTTAAATAAGAACTGAAATGTACTTCAGGACTCTTTGTCATGCCTATGCCATACTCTTATGTATATACCTAATCTCAGACAGCCAAAATTCTCTTTTAATTTCTTTTGTGATGTGGGAGCAACTCAAAGCATGATGAGCAACTCATTATAAAAGCAGATAATTCTCATAATCCTTCAGTGAC
>JAQQSW010010457.1:0-12988 GCA_028646575.1 Pseudocheirus occidentalis | reverse complement strand
TTGTGAGGGAATACTACTATGCTATAAGGAATGATGAGCTTGATGATCTTAGAAAAACGTGGATAGACTCCTGTGAACTAATGAAGAGTGAAATCAGTAGAACTAGGAAAATGTTGTATATAGTAAAAGAAATATTGCTTTAAGAACAACTGTGAGCAAATAAGTCATTTTGACTATTACAAATACCCAAATCAGCAATAAAGGATATATAATTTAAAAAGCTAACTCCATCCAGAGAAGAACTGATAAATAGATGTGTTTATGGAACAATTACATAAATATGTGTGTGTATGTATCTAATGTTAGCCATCTCTAAGGTAGGAGAGAGAAGGGAGAAATAAAGACATTTACATGATAATGTTGTTATATATTTAAAAGGAATAGTAAGTGATATATAATAAATTTGCAGTTCCATATGCGGTAATATTTTATTATACTATGATATAGAAATGGGCTTTTTTACTCTATAAGTTAAAAATTAAATTTAAAACAAAGAAGAAGACTGGGAAGGTAGAAAGGAATCAAATTGTGAAGAGTTAGTTGGGGACTCAAGCTTGAGTTATTACTCACTAATCTGAGTTCTTGAGGCTAGGGGTCACAAAACAGCAGTGTGGCATCAATTAAGAGTGAAGCAAGTAGCTGCTTATTAAGGCTGACAGAGGCAGATTGCAAGATGGATGGCAGTCTACCCTGAGCATGACATAAGTACTCTTACACGTAGGTTTTTAGGGCAGCATTCATAAACTCAACATTATTCAAAGAACCCTTGTAGGAAACAAAGAAAAGCAAGATGGCTATTCATAAACACGGATGGTTATTCAAAAAGAATAGTATAATTATTGGAAAAAATGTATATTCTTAGCTATAAGATAGATACTGGGTTTATTATGTGAATATACATGTCTCACTTAAATCAAAGAATCCTGCCCATTGAACCAGACAGGGAGGAGAACTTTCCCAGGACTCTGGAATCCTTCACTTTCAATAGGAAATCTTTCTGCTCACATGATAAGTGGGAATGAGAAACTGTAGGACACAGCTGCAAACAACTTTATCCTTCACCTTGTTTACAAAATAATTGAAAACAGTGAAACTGGGGTTCATTCTGTGCAAGGAGGGAAGGGACCTATTGTTGTCCAACTATGAGCTCCAGCATGAATTGGATTTAAGACTTGCTCTTTGAGGAAGAAATTGAGCCAGTAAACCCCAAGTTAATGAGGAAGCTTTCAGTCAACAAAATGTTGCTTATTTTGGGCAGAGCACCCTCAGGTGAAGAAAAGGTGAAAGATAGGAAAGGGGGGGGAGGGAGGACGGCCCACAAGTTGTTTTTGTCCTTCGTTCTTGAGGAGAACTATGACATTAGGGAAAGATGAATGACTTGGAGTTAACTTGGATTTGAGTGAGGGAGGGCTGTGTAAGCTTCCCAGTCACATTTTATTCTCCAGAACCATCTGGGTCCTGTGGCCTGTAAACAGTAAATACTAACTTTTTCTCTTTTGGCCAACAACCCTGAGAGATTTCCCCTCACAGTTTCATTTTTTTTTTATTAAAGGGGCCATCCCTTGACTCACTTTTTATATTCTTTTAAACTTTTGTTTATTTTTAGTTTATATCATTCATTTCCATGAGATTTTGAGTTACAAATTTTCTCCCCGCCTTTCCCCTACCCACCACTCCAAAACAGCGATCTCACTGTATCTCTACTTTGCCAATCTACTCTCTCCTATAACCTCTCCCATCACCCCTCTGTATTTCCCATAGGGCAAGATGGATCTCCCTACTCCAGTACCTGTATATCTTATTGCCCAGTTGTACATAAATAATAATGATGATTTATATATTTATATCTAAATCTATATCTATGTATATATGTATATACATAAATACATACATATGTTTATATACATATACATATATACATATTTATACATATATATTATATTTGATTTTATAACTTTAAATTCTAGATTCTTTCCCTTCCTCCCTCATCACCCACACCCACTGGAAAGACAAGCAATTCAATACAGGCCATACATGTGCAGTTACAGAGAACATTTCCACGATGGACATATTGTGAAAGACTGACTATATTTCCCTCCTTCCTATTCCACCCTCCATTTGTTCTATTCTCTACTTTATCCCTGTCCCATTACAGAAGTCTGTGCTTCTAACAGCCCTCCCCTCTAACCTGCCCTCCCCTTCTATCCTTCCCCTTCTCATCCCCTTCCCTTCCTACTGTCCTGTAGGCCAAGATATCCAATTTAGAGTGTATGCCATTCCTTCCCTACGCCAAATTCAATAAGAGTAAGGTTAACTTATTCCCTTTGGCCTTCTTGTTCTTCCTCTCCGTTGTAACAGCTATCCCTTGCCTTTTCTATATGAGAGCATTAACCCCATTCTATCTCTCCCTGTTTCCTCTCATTCTAATCCTCTCTCACCTCAGAATTTCACCTTTTAGAGTATTGTCCCTTTGTATTCAATTGATCCTGAGCCCTCTTTGAAGTCATATACACACATACTCAGATATGTGTTCATACATATACATAAACCCTCCTATATAGACATATATGTATGTATATGTATATATATGTATATATATATATATATATATATATATATATATACACACACACACACATTTATATTCCCTTTACCATCCTCATACTGAGAAAAGTTTCATAAGTTATAATTACCATTTTTCCATGTTGGCATGTAAATAGTTTAACTTTGATAAGTTCCTTATGAATTCTTTTCCGTGTTTACCTTCTCATTCTTCTTGTATTTGCCAAATTTTCTATTCAGTTCTGGTTTTTTTCATCAAGAATGCATGGAAGTCCTCCACCTAATTGAATGACTATATTTTCCCCTTCAACATTATTCTCTATTTTGCTGGGTAGGTGATTCTTGCCTTTAATCCTAGCTCCCTTGATCTCTGGAATATCATATTCCAGGCCCTTCGATCCCTTAATGTAGAAGCTGCTAGATCTTGGATTATCCTGATTGTGTTTCCACAGTATTCAAATTCTTTCTTCTTGGCAGTCTGTAATATTTTCTCCTTGACCTGGGAACTCTGAAACCTGGCTGTAACATTCCTAGGAGTTTTCTTTTGGGGATCTTTTTCAAGAGATGATTGGTGAATTCTTTCAAGTTCTATTTTGCCCTCTGGTTCTAAAATATTAGGGCAATTTTCCTTGAGAATTTCTTGAAGGATGCTTTCTAGGCTATTTTTTTATCATGGCTTTTAGGTAGTCCAATAATTTTTAAATTTTCTCTCCTGGATCTATTTTTCAAGTCAGTGGTTTTTTCAAGGAAATATTTCACATTGCCTTCTATTTTTTTTTTCATTTTTTTGTATCTGTTTAATAGTATCTTGATTTATCATGAAGTAATTTGTTTCCATTTGTTCCACTTTAATTCTAAATGAATTATTCTCTTCAAAAAGCTTTTGAGTGTTGTAGGCCAAGACTTTCAGGGACCTTGGCCACATTAGCTCCCCAGTTCTACAAAGGTCCTTAGGCTCATATGCCAGGACAGTATAATCTTGTTGGGTGGATGCTCTCCTTGGTTTCATGAATATCTAAAGAAATTACTGAGTTAATTTGCAAGTCTTGATTGTAATACCCTGTTTGTTTGTGTCTTTGGACATGGTCCTAGGATAAAGAGCTTAACAAGTGATTGGCTTTGGGCTGGGGTAGAGAAAGGTCAAGACCAAGGGTGGTTCCTTGCATTCTGCTAAGGGTATATAAACTTTGTATCTTCCATGTATCTTTGCCTCTGTGTAAAATGGTTCTGTTATAAACAGACTATGGAATACATCCCCGTCTCTCTCCCTCTTTCTTATTCAGCTAGAAGCTCTCCCTCTCTGTGTCCTTTTATTTCACTCAGCTGGTAGCTAGGCTGTGCTAGCTGCAGCATTTGAGATTCTTTTTCTATCTGGCCAATTTGACTTTTTAAGGTATTCTTCTCGTTGGCTTTTTGGGCCTCTTTTGCCATTTGAGTTAATCTATTTTTTAAGGTGTTATGTTCTTCAGTCAGTTTGTTGACTCTCTTTTCATGATTTTCTTGCATCATTCTCATTTCTCTTCCTAATTTTTCCCCCACTTCTCTTATTTGGTTGTCAAAATCCTTCTTAAGTTCCTCAATGGCTTGTGACGAGTTTACATTTTTCTTAGAAGCTTTTGATGCGGGAATTCTGACTGTGTTGTCTTCCTCCTGTTCCATGCTTTGATCCTTTTAGAGTCCCCAAAAAAGGAATCTAAAGTTCACTTGCTGTTCTTGCTGCTGGAGCTTTCAGGAGAGCTGATCACTGGCAGCTGTAGTGTTTTCCAGAATTATCAATCCATAAGAAAAAAGGACTAAGTGAAAGGTCAGTGGAATTTGGCTGAATTTGGGGGAGACAGTCCAGCTGTTTGCCTCCCGGACAAGAAACTGCAGGGTGGCCCTGCAACCACCTCTATGTGGCTGCTTCAGGGCTCCTGGCCTGCATATTGCAGGGTGGGGGGGTCAAGTGATCATTCAGAGGCTAAGTACTCTTGCCTTATCCGGCCTGGATTGATATTGTGGTCTTGGATGGTGGTCTTGAGATTTGTGATTAGTAAGCCAAAACTGGTGGGGGCTGCAGAGAGGGTGGCCTCCTAATAGCTCCAGCAGCTACAAAAAACCCAACTATTTGGGACAAAGCTCTCCTCTCTGGAAACAGTTCTACTGAGCCCAAAAGTCAAGTAATTGACTAGCAAGATGAGAAGGCAAAGGAAGCAAAGAAAGCTCAGCAATCCAACTTTAGATTCCTGTTTTGGGGACAAAAAGGATCAAAGCACAGAACGGGAGGACGACAACACAGTCAGAACTCCTGCACCAAAAACCTTCAAGAAAAATGTTTACTGGTTACAAGCCATAGAAGAGCTTAAGAATGATTTTTGAAAACCTTGACTCCTTAAAGAGAAGTATTCACTGAATGGATGTTACCTTACTCAAAGTGAGAACTTGAAAAGACCTTACCCTAAAAGGGCATTGGTCTCCCATTACATCCTGGGCCATCTCCATTCATCCAGATGAATATCTGTCCACTGGACCCAGATGATTCTAGAGCAGAATGTGAGGCTGGCAAGCTTGCACAGCCCTCTCTCACTCAAATTCAAGTCAACTACAAGTCATGTCTTCATTTCCTGCTATCATGTTTCTCTTCAAGGACCAATGACAAATACAACAACCTAGGGTCCATGGGATCTAGGAGGGAGGTATTTCTTTACTTTTTCCTCAAGGGGAAATTCAAGAGTATATGCTGTTTGTGACTCTCACTTTGAGAAGGACAAAGATTATTTAGCTCTCAAATTCAAGAGAGGAATGATATAGGATACTGAAATAGAATAGGAATAGGAAGCGGATTGTGTATTATACTGGAGTGAGGCAAGGAAATATATAGTAAGAGATAGCTACCCTATTCTTCTTTAGTCATTCATGTGCCTATCCCCTTTAAGCATTTTATTTGAGAATTCTTAATAAGTAGGTAAGAAATAATATGGTGTAATAGAGAGTGACCCTGAGTCAGAAAGACCAGGGCTCTGGCATATATTGACTATGTTACTGTGAGCAAGATTGTTTTTGTTGTTGAGTCATTTCAGTTGTGTCCAATACTTTGTGGCCCCAGTTGGGGTTTTCCGATCAAAGAGATTAGATTTGCTATTTCCTCCTCCAGCTTATTTGCTCATGAGGAACTAGGGCAAATAGGGTGATAACTTGTCTTGGGTCATAAAACTAATAAGTGATTGAAGCTATATTTGAAATCATGAAAATGAATCTTCCTGATTCCAAGTCCAATACTGTATTCACTGAACTGCCTAGATCTTAGCCTCTTATGGCTCAAGGAGTTCTCTAACCTATTAATTAAGCAGAACAATTTAGGATCCTCATTGGTAAAGTAAGTATCCTCATAGAGTGTTCCCTTTTATTAGTGAAATCACAGGGTTATACCAAATTAAATAGGTAAGTGAATGCCTGTTTCTTAAGACTATATGCTATCATCCTTCCTCTCTCATGAATGTTTAATCTCTTTCTGTCATCTGGTTTATCCCTACTGTCCAAAGATGCAACCATGTCTCCCCCATCCTGAAAAAATTATCAGTCAACAAGCACTCATTAAGTACTTGCTGTGTTCCAGGTTCTGTGCTAAGCACTGAGAATACAAACACAAATACCAAAGAAAAACTGTCCTTGCCCTCAAGGAGCTTATATTCTAATGGGGAAGACAACATATGGGCTGAAGCAGGAAAGGTAGTGAGAGACTATGGTACCTAACTGGGCACAATAGAGAAATTTTTTAAAAATGGTAAGAAATAAAATATGGCAGGCCTGAGCTCCTTCCTTAAATGTAGGTATTGGGAAGAGTTCTTCATCTTTCAGTCATAGGCAGGAACCCCAGGATCAGAGTCTACTCCTAAGGTGTGAGTTCCAGGGCTGAAGTGATCATCTAAGACAGTGGTTCTCAACATTCCTAATGCCACGACCCTTTAATATTACTATGTTGGCATGTCTGTATGTGGGCAGTCTTGCATGGTGACTGATAGAGGAGCTTGATGTCTCAGCTCCTAAGACATAGGAAATATGTGTTTTCTGATGGTCTTAGGCAACCCCTGTGACCCCTGTGAAAGGGTTGTGCAACCCCCAAAGGGGTGTGATCCATAGGTTGAGAACCACTGAACTAGGAAGCAGAAGCTTCTGTGGCATTACAGAGAAGTCTGAACAAGTGTAGTCTGGTGGGATATGAAGAAATAGCCAGTCCTCACTTGACCCAATATTTTCAAGTAGATATCATTCTATATCTCTCCTTTCTTTCATGGCTTTAATCTCCTTGAGGTATTTTCTACAGTCAGTGCCTCTACTTTCTTTCCTTTCATTCTCTTAACTCTCTGTAATGTGGCTTCCAACCACATCATTCATCAGAAACTACTTTCCCCAAAGTTAAGAATGTGTTTCTTACACGCATGTGTATATGTATACATTTATGTGTTTGTGTATACTGCATATGAATATAAAATATGCATCAATCAAAAGTATTGCTTATATCTTTCCTCTTCCGCATCTTTAATTTTCTTCTTAAAAATGGAGATGTTTGGCTTCCTATTTTTTAATCCTTCAACTTTTTTCAAAAAAGTTGTTTTTGTTTTGTTTTTCCCACATCACAGCAACAAGGTTCAACTTTTTGCACTTCCCTAATTTAGAGTTGCTTAATCACAAGGCAGAGGAAGATTACTAGAAATCTTGAGTTGTTTTATCTCTACATTGCCTTGGTTTCATTGACAAATCAGGGCAGTTTCTAAAAGGTGAAAGTCCTTTTAGTCTTGACTAAATGTCACTGTGTACAATGGATAAATTACAGAAAAATTATTTACCTGTGTCAGTTAAAGGCATTTCTTCACCTGGAAGATTCATATATCATACCAATGCATATGACAAATCCTTCCCTTCTTTCCCACTGCCTCTCCTCTCTCCCTGTTCCTCCTATTTCCCTATTAAGTTGAATATATTTCTATATTAATGTAATAGCTCTTCCAGTCTGTTTCTATTCTAAGTGACAAAATTGCATAGGAATTTAAACTTGTTAACATTTGCTAGGCTCTGTCCCAAACTTTATTTACCTCTCACAAGCTTTAAAACAAATTCATGTGAACTGTTTTCTTAAAATCATCATATAACTACCATGTTATACAGAGTCCTTGAAATAATTTTTGACCACACCTTCCCATGCAACTCCCATGAAATGAGCCACTAAGTTTTGTTGCATTTTCTTTCCTTTCCCATTCCTACCCGTCTAGAATAGAACCTTATCTTACTATGCCTGATAGATTATAATAGTCTTTTAAATGGTCACCCTGTTGCCATTCTGTGCTCTAAATCCATTTTGCATACCACAGTGAAGATAATCTTCCTAAAACATTCTCCTCCCCCTGCTATAACCTATGGCCCTCTCCTGTTGTTATCAAATGAGCAGGAGAGGGAATCTGAAAAGCCACAGTTATAGAAGCATTCTAAGTGAACCATGCTACATCTCTGTGCCAAAGTGTCTGCCTACTTGGCACCCCATCTACAAGAAAACTTTAATGTATAAACCCTTAAGTCCCTAATCCTTGTCATTCAGAGATATCACTAAGATTTTGTTTTTGCTCCACTTTACCCTTTATTCTCATACCTATCCAACTAAGCACCGTACATCCTTATGTCCTCATTCTCTGATCCTCTCTTCTATGTCTTCTACAACCTCTTTTCTGTTGTTAACAAAATCCTTTTCATTATTCCTCCTACTATTCCTCTACCCACGACATTATATGGAATCTGACTTTCCCTTGAAGACACGACATCACAGAACTACAAAATTTCAAGGTTATATGAGATCTCAGGAACCATCTCTTTTAAGCAATACCTGAAAATCATAGGTTTATAGATCTAAAGTAGGAAGGCGACCACAGAGGCCACCTTGTACAATTCCCTCATTTTTAAAGATGTTGAAACTAAAGCCTATAGAGGTTAAGCGACTTCTTCAAGGTCACATTGGCAGTAAGCGTCAGAGGCAGGATTCAAACCTTTAATCCTTTGACTCAAGAGCCATTCTTATTTCAATTGAACTAAACTGCCTCAAAAAAACCTCTCCAAATTGTGCTCTTTCACAATCCATAAAATCTCATAATCTCAGTGGAAAGAGACCTTAGAGTTCATCTCTTCCCACCCATAGCTGTCCAAGGATGCTCTCTCCCACATAACTTGACAAAGCATCATTCAGCCTTTATTAAAGGCTGCCTTTCTTCTTACATGACTTCACATGCACAGGATCAAGAAGAAGAGGCAGCTTATTTTTTGATCCTTATCCACTTCCATTTCCAGGTCTCACTTTACCACTATCACTCAACATTTTTTTTCATGCTTTGGAATCATGAAATTCAATTATAGCACTCTGTCCAGAACTTTGTGGTTATCGTTGATGAGAATCTTGGGTACTCTTCCATCTTCCAAAAGGATTTCAGCAGATGACTCCAGTCTTCTTTTTCAACCAAAACCTTGACTTCATAAGTGGGGTTTGTAATGCTCATTTTGATAACTTTTCTAACACCTCAAGTGCCAAATTCCTAGCTCCCCTAAAATCCATCACCAATCTCCCTCAGGCCATTCTGACAGCACATAAAATTGTTCTAAGATTAAAATTCTGATCACAATTCCCCAGCCTCTTACTTTCCTACCACCTCATTCCCTCTGAACCAGTTCTCCTTTACTTTGAACTCTGATCCATTCAGTCCCTCTTCATATTGGATTCTCTTTGCTTTCTGGACAGTCTTGACCTTATGGTCAGTCATTGCAAGAAGATATTATCTTCTATTCTGGAAATCATTTGTATCTTTTTTTCTCATACTATTCTTGCCCTTTAATCCCAAAGAAGAATAATTTCAACCATAGAACATGTCTTCCCCAACCTCACATGTCAGCCATACTGCTTTAGGAAGTGATATAACCTTGCTAACTGAATCTACTCCTAATTCATGGTATCTAATCTCAAGTGAAAACTCTGCCCTGCCTTACAATCACTTTATTCATCTTTAGTTGAATCTATATCCCAGTCCCCAAAGCAGTTGTTCCAAACCTTCTTTCCTCACTTTGGGAATGACAACTCCTCATAATTTATTAAGAACTGAGTTCATTCATTCTAAGCTCCCATATCTCTCATCCCATCTTTCTTTACATTCTTACTTGAAGTTTTAGATGTTACTTCTCTTTTCAGAGGCTAACTAACACTTGAATGTATGTACCTGATATCTCATCTTCTCCTTTTTCCTTTAGGATATTATTTCATCGCATCCATCATTTCTCTCTCTCTCTCTCTCTCTCTCTCTCTCTCTCTCTCTCTCTCTCTCTCTCTCTCTCTTGCTCTCTCTCTTGCTCTCTCGCTCTCACTCTCTCCCTCCCTATCTCAATCCCTCTCCCTCTTCCTCCCTTTCCCAAAAACCTACTCCAGCAAAACTTTCAGTACATTTGAATAATTTTCAAGAAATTCATTGAAATCTATATTCTTTCAGGCCTCAGCTGCCAAAAATAAATAAATAAACAAATAGACATATCAGCCAGAACTTCAGATGGTAATAAGAAAATAAGTCCACCAGCAAAGCCAATGCTAGCACAGGGCAGCCTGCCAGTGTGTCCGTATAGCAAACGTGTATTGTTTGCCAAGGATATGTGGTTCAAGAAAGGATAAGTGGAGGACTCTCATGAGAAGACTGCTGGGTGGTCAGAAAACACTAGGGTGGAAACTTGGGAATAATAATAAGTAGAAACCATTACAGTGCCATAATGCTTCAACCAGGAGAGCCCAAGCTCAAGGACTCTGAGGTTCTCTTTTAATTATCTCTTGTTTATCTTATATATATATATATAGCATGTTTATATGTATTATACGTTTGCTTGTTGTCTGCCCCATTCGAATGTAAGTTCCTTGATGGCAGAGCATGTTTTATTTTTCCCTTCTTTTTGTATTCCAGTATTGATCACAGTGTCTCTCAAACAGCTGCTTATTAATAAATATTCATTTACTGACAAACTGACACTTCATTGATTTGAAAATATGAAATTTTGGGTATTTTACAGCTAAAAGCATTTTGTAAAGATGTCTCTTTTTTTAAAACGCAGTCCCATTAGAGTTCAAACTCTTTCAAAATTTATCAATCAGTAAAGGCTTAAAGTAAGAGCACAGATATGAATGAACTTCATGTCTATAACCTAAGGACCTACAAAGTCAGTATCAGAGGCCCATTATCATATTACCCACAGGATGATGATTTTTCTTTCCCTACTCTTAAGCACTTTAAGCAATTCTATGATGATCTTAGTCCCAGATACTTACCTTTATGGTCTTAGACAAGCTACAATATTTGGGGAGATTAATTTGGCAACCATTTGCAGGATAGATCAGAGGGAGGGAGGGAGGAATCATTTAAAGGAATGGGAGACCAGTTACCATTTTGTTGTAGTAACGTAAGGTATAAATAAGAAAACCTATAAGAAATCAATAGGAAAAGAGGGAATAAACAGGAGACAGAGTACAGAGATAGAGTCAGTAGGACTTACTGTTTAGATTGAAGCTAATAATAATTAAGACTAAAACTAACATTTATATAGTACATACCATGTTCCAGGCACTGTTGTATGAACTTTACAATTATTATCTCATTTTGTCTTCATGACAATCCTGAAAAGTCATTGCTATTATTTTATTCATTTTACAGATGAGCTATCTGAGACAGAGAGAAAGGTCAAGCAATTTGCCCAGGGTCATGCAGCTAGTAAGTGTCTAAGGCTGTAGTTGAACTCAGGTCTTCCTGACTCCACATCCAGCATTCTCTCTACTGTTGCTGTTGACTTTCTAAAGGAAAGAAATGGTAAGAATAACTGTGATTTTAAAGGTCAGAGTGGGAAAAATAAATGGTGGCCCAATTAATACAAAGAGAGAACTAGAATAATACCAGAGAATTTGTGAAATAGAAACTTGATGAAAATTATTGCTCTTAAATACTTATAGTAGTTGTTATATAATAAAAGAGCCTAAAATATGATATCCATTAGTGTATAGTACTATCAAGTTAGGGTATTCAGAAGGGAGATATTAAATTCTATAAGAAAACTAGGTTATTATTAAAGTTAATTATTTCTAGGATAGTGCATCTAGTGCTCTAGGTAACAAATTTAGATATATAGTGAAAAATTGTAGGAAAAATGATTGAATGAAATAGCAAAATCTACAATGAGTGCATTTGCAGACAGAGATTACAAATATATAGAAGGGATCAGTCTTATTCAAAATCCATAAGATCTTGTACTTCCAGTTTCTAAACCTTTGAAATGTTTCTGAATATCCATCAGTATTCTTAGATGCAAACATAATGAAAGACATTTATTTTGAAAACCTACAAATAATATATTATCATTATATTTCAGTTTTAATATGTCTTTATAGATTTCATCCAAAATTGGGAAAATTTTCAGCTATACGCTTGTAAGAATACACACATTTTTATATATGTGTTATATATGTGAGTATATATGTATATATAGCAAATAGACACACTCTACATAAAATGGATAATTTTATTTCTATATTACATAAATATATCACATAATAGCATATAAAATATTATATGTTGTACTATATAGTATACTATATGTATACATACACACACATACACACTTGCATATATATATATGTATACAAACACACACACATATACATTTATATGTATATGGGTGTAATTGGGTCTGTGTCTCTGTGTGTATGTCAGTTTAGACCTATAAACTTTCCCTATGGCTTATACAGAAATTTTGGAGATTTATAAGACATTTTTGAAATGAATAAGAATCACTATCAATCTAACAACATTATTGTTGCTTTTGAAGTCATTATCAATGATTACAAATATAATTGTTACAACATGCAACTGTCTGGGAGTATATTGTCTTCAAAGAAATAAATCAATAAAATTTAAGTAACTTTTAAAAAAATGGAATGGTTCTAGCCTGGCTTAGGCAAATAGTCATCTGTTAAATTTGATATAGATTTCAGTTGTCTAAATATTTTATCTTTAAATTTCTGTAGAATAGATAACAAAACATATCTAATAAGCTATTTGTATGTATGCAAATGTATCATATTTATTTTATGAAAAAATATTGTCAAATATTTTTTACCATATACTTGTTTGCTGCTAAGTGAAATGAAATTTGTGCCATCCACTGTTGGTAGTTACAGAATCCAGGCTTTTTTTGAATACTCACAGTGAAATAGAACATAGTACTTCCCAAGGAAGCCCCCTATATGTTGGGATCATTATAGTTGTTAAGTTTTTCTTCACATCAAGACTTATTTTGTCTTTCTGTAGATAAAGTGACTTCCATCATAAGTCCTTCCTTCCTTCCTTTCTTCCTTCCTTCCTTCCTTCCTTCCTTCCTTCCTTCCTTC
>JAQQSW010010456.1:0-12988 GCA_028646575.1 Pseudocheirus occidentalis | reverse complement strand
AACCAAATAATCTTTGACTCTAAAAAAATTCTACTTCCTATGGAGAGGAAAATAAAAGAAAAAATGCAAACAAAAATATTCTCTAGAACAGGAAGACAAAACCCCACTTTTGAAATAAAACTGACCACAGAAAATGCAAAAAGCTTTATTTCTAAAGCAAAATGTCCTAGACCTCAGTTTCCTTACTTGAGGCAATGCCCAATCACTTAGGGTTAGGTAGGAATTGAGACAAAAGAAGGCCTTAGGAATCCCCAAAACAACAAAAAAGCAGTATGAGAGGGGAAGATCCTTGGAGTTTTCCCACAAAAAGATTATTAGCATACAAACAAAAAAAGCAAACCAAGCTGTTTGTAAAAAACTATGAACTCATTTCAAACTATCGAAAGCTAAGCAATTAGCCTTATGACCCTAATAAGAGGAAGGAGGCTTTTATTAGGCAGTTAATAATAGCCTGAAGCAATTAGGGCCCACAGGTGTAGTCAAGTATCAGAACTTGAAACCTGACTGGTCCTGAAGAAAAAACATTGTGAAACTCAAAAGAGAAAGAAAATTGACCTAGTTTTTAGGGGGAAAAATACTACACTCCCCTCCTCCCCAACCCCAGTAAATCTTGCAAGACTGACCAAAAATTATATTCCCAGGGATAGAGTAAAGTGGACCTTACATATGTAGAGAAGCCTACATGTCGCAAGACCCATCACATTATGTGACTGGGAGGCAAAATAGAAATCTATAGCTTCTTCCCTAACCTTTTCTAAGGGAGTTTTTAATTCCTTGCAAGAGAGGAAGCAGGAGGTTGGGGCCAGAAGCCATTCTGCTCTCCTAGAATTATATCTATTCCCTTAAATATTCATTTAGGGGATATGATCAGTTTCAATCTACTTTCTGATAGTTTGGGCATTGTTTGAGGGGCATCCATCCATCCTCCCCTCCCCTCAAATAGGCAGCTAGGTGTTGAAGTGGATAGACTGAAGACTCATCTTCCTGAGCTCAAATCTGACCTCAGGCACTTACTAGCTGTATGACCACTAGCAAGTGACTTAACCCTGCTCACCTCAGTTTCCTCATTTGTAAAATGAGCTAGAGAAGGAAATGGCAAACCATGCAAGTATCTTTGCCAAGAAAACCCCAAATGGGGTCATGAAAAGTTAGACACAACTGAACAAGACCCTAAGCTCCACATCCAAGGTTTGACCACATAACCACCAAATACCAGTTCTATAATAAACTTGATGCAGTTTGGTGTTGTGGTTTGGGGTTGCTGGGGACACCAAAATGTAATGATACAGGGGGGGTCTGCCTGGAAAGAATTAAACCATTCAAGCTTTCTTTCATTCAAAGGAGCAAGGTTTATTGTACTGCCAATAGGAGTGTTCATGATTCTAAGAGTCCAGCCTAGATGGTGGGGTAGGGTGTGTGAGATTGATACTTACATACACACAAAAGACTGTGAGAAGATTTGGATGGGATTAAGGAGAGGTAAATAACCTGGAGAGCCCAGATTCAGGCAGTGAAAGGAGTTAAGTAGTCTGGGGTGGGTCTGAGAGGCAGAGTGAAAGGATGATTAAAAGGAGCATTGAGTATCTAGGTGGGCTGTAATGGGCCAGAGGCCTCTGGTCAGATGCCTCAGGCAAAATGCCAGGGACTGGGTTACAAGGGAAAATCCAGGGACTGGACTGTTGAAACATATAGGAAAAGTCAGGGTCTAGTTCCCATCACCCCACCAAGCATATATAGTAAATAGCAAAGAAACTAATTCATCCAAATGTTAGCAAAATAGAAATTAGAGAAGGTATGTAAAAGAGAAAGGAGTGAGATAACTTGATTTGGTTCAGATACAAGACCTGGATCTCATCCTAGGAGAAACTCCCTGAAATTTCTAGTATAGCAAACTGGGGGATAGGGATATGATGGAGAATTCCAGCTCCTCTTGTTGTCTTTACAGTCTTTTCTTTTGGCAACCTGAAGTGGGATTGGCCTCTTCTATCTTCCCCCTCAAAGCTCGAAGCCAGAAGCACCTGAAATTACTTGACACTCAATGCCTTGAAATTTGAAGAGAGCCAAAGAGGATTGGCAGAGAATTGAAACTCTCTTACTTCTCTCTAGCTTCTTCCCTGACCACAACAAAGGGCAGAGAATTAATTTCTCCCAATAAGTAAAGAGTCCCATACCAGTAGGCCTTGGGGCAAGAGTTACACAGGAAACATGGAAAGACTTTTATGAAATAGGGTAAAATGAAAAGAATAGAACACAAAAAGAAGATCACACACAAAGAGCAACAATATTAAAGGAAAAGTGAATGAGAATGAATGGAGAATTCTTATAAAGATTTGTATTCCCTTCATCTTTCAATCAGTTGTGAGACTTGGTCCACTACATACAAGCCTATATAGTGCCTACTGTTATTTTTCCTTCATTTTCAAAGAGGACCAGTGACATCAGGAAGGTGACATCTTGACTTGCAAGTGAATTAGATTTAAGTGAAGAAGGGCTCTGCAAAGTCAGCCTCACTGTCGCCTCCAGAGTCATTTGAATCCAGTAGCAAGACACAGGTCAGGACAACTGGAAATGACCCCGGATGTGGTGGGAGGCTTTGGCCTTTTCAAGCTAAGGTTTTTCCCAGTAATACCCTCATCAAGGATGCTCTGGAGATTTGTGCAGATGATTTTCATAAAAATGTTATATAGGTGGGAAAGCAGACATGGAGGCTAGTAGTTGCTGATTTTTTTCTTGGTCACCTTTTTAGGTAAAAGGGCCTAAATTTTTTTTCCCCATGACTTTCACATTACTACTCCCATCTGCAAGTACTTTGAGAATCAATCTCTTACTGTTGCATTGCTTTCAACAGACCCCTCTATGTTAAGTTGCTTTTGCCATATTTTTCTCTTCAGTGCTTTTTTCTCCTTCCATGTACATACAGGAATGCTCATGCGTTGTGGCTTCACTGTCATTGATGTTTAAAATAGTTTGTCATAAAAATCTTTGTGGACTTCTTCCATCCTCCTTCTGCTTGCCTTCCTACCATTTCATCCCTCATTGCCTTTGGGATGACTTTGCCTAGGTGGGGCTCTTACCATGATCTCTTTATACTTGCTTTACACTTCCCTGCTTCTCTGTTCTATGAGCCGATATTGCTCACAATCTTCTACCATCCATCCCTGCAAGACTTTACAAACAAGTTTAGATATTAAGCCAGTGTTGCCCTTAGCTGCTATATCTCTCTGCTTGGCAAGTGAGTCAAGCCAATTTGTTTGTTTGTTTGTTTGTTTGTTTGCCGGCCAATTCACTTATTAGGTCTTTTGATCACCATGTTATAAAAATGGACCTATTAGTTAAACTTCACTGTGAAATTCCTGTAATTGTTGTTCTTGGCATTGACGGTCTTTCATCTGTACATATCCCATGTGGAGCATCCATAACTTGTTTAACTAAGTCAAGCTGGAGTTATTTAATTGCATACTGTGTGTTTTTCTCACTTGGATTCTTGCTTTCTAATTTTGATCTTTGCTCTAATTACTTACTCTTCAGATCATTCACAGAAAACAATTCAGGAATGACTTACACATTAGTATAAATTATAATGCAAAGTAATAATAAGCAGAACTATCAGCTACTGTTGTGGTTGTTGCTGTTCATCCTTAGATGACTTGTGTGTGAATTGGATTTAAGTGAGGCAGAGATGAACAAAGTTATCAGCCTCACTCTCTCTTCCAAAGTTATAAAAATAGAAAAACAGATTGATGGAAAATGGTTAATCGATCAATCAACCAACAAATATTTAAGTGCTATTATAGGTCAGACACTGTGCTAAGAGCAGGGGAAACAACAACAAAAAAGCAAAAACAGTCTTTCCCCTCAAAAAGTTTACATTTTAATATAACAACAAATACATAAATTAGTACATATTTGCTACATACAGAGTTACAGAGTAGATGGAAGGTGGCTTTAGACAGGAAGGCATGTGCAGCCAGTGAGAAGTCATAGAAATGAGAGATGATAGACAATATTTGGTTAGAATGCCATGCCTATAGTAATCTAATCAGGCCCTGAGGCAAACAAGGTTAAGTGACTTGCCTAGGATCACACATCCAGTAAATCTCTGAGGCCAGATTTGAACTCAGGAAGATGAATTTTCTGACTCTGGGACCAGCACTCTATTCACTGCGCCACCGCGCTGCTGCAAAAACTATTGCGATGGCCTCCTAATTGGTCTTGCTACTTCAGTTCTCTCCAATCCATTTTCCACACAGTTACCAAAATGACACTTTTTGAAGTCAGATATAATATAATCACAATTATCATATTTATATAGTTTACAATATTTCAGGCACTGTGCTAAGTGTTTTACGATTATTATCTCATTTGAGATAATAGGGTCATATAACTCTACTCGATTAACTCCAGTGGCTCCCTTTTGTCTCTAAAGTATAAACCGCTGTGCTTAGTCTTTATTTTATCAATTTAATTTTTGTTTTTGCTTTCAATTTTGTTCATTTTTTTCTTTGAGTCTTCAGAATTTATACCTTGGCGTTTAGTTGTCAGCTTTTTGTCTGTTGTTTTTTTCTCCCCTGTTTTTTAAAAATAAAGCTATGTGCCTAATACATTGATTGGGTTTATTTAGTTTTTTAAAGCATTTTAGAATTTGGAATAGTTCACCTAAGTACTGCTTTAGCAGTATGCCACATATTTTGTTGTCATTTTTAGAAATGAAATTGTCTATTATTTCTATGATTTGTTCATTGATCTGTCACTTCTTAAGTTATTTAGTTTCCAATTAATGTTTTATTCTTTCTTCAAAGGCCCTTTACTGAATAAAATTCTTATTATAGTATGATCAGTAGAGGATGTCACCTATTTCTGTTTTTCTGCATTCATGTGTGGGGTTTTTATGCCCCAAAACATGGTTAATTTTTGTAAAGGTGCTATGCATGGCTGAAAAAGATGTAAAATCCTTTCTGTTCCCATTCAATAAGCTCTAGAGAATTATCATATCTAAGTCTCTAAAGTTCTATTTAAGCCTTTAACTTCTTTCTTAATTTTTTTTTAGTATATTTGTCTTATATAACAGGAGACAAGAACATAAATGTTTATAGAACCAAGGTGAAATGTAAAATGCCTATTTAGCAGTCTACCAAAGAGCATCATGGGGGTTGAGCAGCAGATGGGCTTTTCTTCAAACATGAAGGGAAGAATCAAGGGAATTAAGTTGTCTGAAACAACTGGTCTGGCACATAATGATAGTGAAAATAATAATAATACATAATGGTAGGCACTTAATAAATGTTTATTGACTGTCTGGGACTACTATAGGCACAGTAGTGTCTAGGGTTTTTTTTTTGGACTGAATTGATTGGGTCTTTCTCTTCTTTGGAGAAGTTATAAAATATGAATCAACAACATATCTTTCCTATTCATCTCTGAGCCTTCAAGCTGGGAATGTTTCCAATAGTTATGAAAATCCCTATCTCCCCATGTACACTGCCACATACATCTCTCCCTCCACCCCCACTAAGTGCATACAAATCTGTACAATAATAATGACCACATGGCCTTACAGAAGTTGACATCCTTTAGAATAAGGGACAAAACAGAAAACAGATATTTAGCGAAAAAGTCATTGGTAAAGCAGATTTATTTGTCACTAGAGAAAATGAGAGGACAAGTAGAAGAGTAAAGGATGGAAGTATAGAATTCATTGTGTTCTATCTGTATAGCACAGCATACCTAGCACTTTGTCTTCATCACACAGTCCTGATATCGGTTATAATGCCTTTCCTCTGTATATTCCCTGTGACCTTAGGGCTAAGGCTGCTTGGGTATAGAGGGTTGTTTTTCTCTCTCTCTCTCTTCCTCTCTCTTCCTCTCTCTCTCTCTCTCTCTCTCTCTCTCTCTCTCTCTCTCTCTCTCTCTCTTCCCCTCCTCTTTTCTCTCTCCCTACCCCCTTCCATCTCTCGTCTTCCTTCCCTCTCTGTCTGTCTCTCTCCATCCCTCTTCTTCTCTCCCTCTCACTGTCTCTCTATGTGTGTCTCTGTCTCTGTCTTTCTTTCTCTCCCTCCTCCCATGTCATCTCCATTGCAATCTTGTGGAAGCTCTCCTTGTAAAATCTTTGGATCATCAAGCTGCCCCTCAGATGTGCTTGCTCATTTCTCTCCAGTCACTAAAATTCAACTCTCCCTCCCTTCTCCTTTAGGAGGAGGAGGAGGAAGAGTAGGAGAGACCTTGTTCTTTCAGACAAAGTCAGTCTTTCTTTGCTGGAGTTCACTGTGCATTTGTGTTTTGGCCTAAAGGCATTTGTCTCCACTTTCCATTACAACTCTCTGGCTAAGAGGTTGCTACATTTGCAAAACCAATAATACCAAGGGCTTTCAGATTTCAGAACTAGATTCAAGCCTGGTGAAATTTATTTGGAAGAACAAGAGGACAAAAATTTTAAGGGACACGTTGAAGAAGAAAGCTGATATAAGGCTTCTTGCACTCCCAGACTGTAAACCACATTATAAAGCAGTTTTCAAAACTGCTAAGTTTTAGGCAAAAATTAAAGAAATAGATCAGTGGAATAGAACAGAAGCATCAAAGACCCACACAAATGCAATATAAAAAACTTGTACTTACAAAAAGGATTTAAAACTCTCCAGTGTTCAGACACAAATTAAAACAACTCTGTGATAGTACTGCCTTATGCCCACCAAATTGTCAAAAGTAATTAACATCAATGAAACTCAGTACAAGTAGGATTGTGGGGAACAAACATGTATGGTCTCCCATTGCTGGTGGAATTGTAAATTTGTAGAATCTTTTCAGAAAACAATTCGGTAGTACAATTTGCAAAATTTACAAAAGTAAAGTAAAATTTATAATAAAGATTTTGATTTAATAATTCTCGTGTTGGAAATATATCCTAAAAGTATGATAAAAAGCAAACAAAAAAGAAATCTGCTCGATGATTTTCATATATGTAATTGCAAAATACATAAAGCAACATAAATATCTGTAATAAGCTCATGGTTAAATAAATCATAGTACAATAATGTAGTAGAATAGCATAATGCAATTGATGTGCAAGTATGAGAATGTAAAAAAATCTAAAAAGTTCTTTATGAAATAATTCAGAAAAAAACAGAAATAGAAGAATGGGATAATTAACATCATGTGAGGAAAAGCGAATGAGAATGAATGGACTAATTGTCTTGGTCACATAGAAAGTGAGTGCAGGGGGCAGAGCCAAGATGCAGAATAAAAGCAGGCACTTGCTTGAGCTCCTACTCCAGCTACCTCCAATACCTGTAAAAAAATGACTCTAAACAAATTTTGGAGTTACAGAACCCACAAAGTGACAGAGAGAAACAAATCTCCCACTGAAGGCAGCTCGGGAGGCCAACAGGAAGGGTCTATTGCACTGGGCTGGGAACCCAGAGGAGTCCCTGCGTGAGCCGTGCCAGCCCAGACTCATAGCCCAGACTGGCCAGAGCAGACTTCAGGAGAGTGAATCAGGAGCAGCTGTGGTCGTTTCCAGACTTCTCAATCCATAAATGCCAAAGAGAAAGTAAAAGTTCAGTAGGGAACTATGTTGGAACTGGGTGAGAGAAAAGCACAGTTGGGCCCCTTCTGCTTGGGGCAGCAGAGGTGGTGGCTGTGTGGCAGGTGCAGCTGCTGCTGTATGGCTGCTTCGGGAGCTCCTGGCCTACAGATCATAGGGGGACCAAGCAACCATTCAAAGGGTAATTGCTTGTGCTTTGACCTGCTTGGATCTGTGTCTCAGTCTTGGGTGGTGATCCTGGGGGAAGGAATACTAGTATGCCAGAGCTTGTGGTGACTGCAGAGAGGGCATCCCCCTCATATCTCTGACAACAACTGCACAAAACCCCAGAAATTTGGGTCACAGTAATCTCCACTCTGGAAGCAGAGTTCTACTATGGCAAAGAGCTCAAAAGTAATTGGCTAGCAATATGAACAAACAGAGAAAGTACAATTGGACCATAGAACCTTTTGGGGGGGGACAAAGAGGATCAAAACACAGAACCATAGGAAGACAACAAAGTCAAAACTCCTGCATCAAAACCCTCCAAGAAAAAAACGAATTGGTCGCAGGCCATGGAGCTCAAGAAGGATTTTCAAAATTAAGTAAGAGAAGTGGAGAAAAAATTGGGAAGAGAAATGAGAATGATACAAGAAAATCATGAAAAGCAAGTCAACAGCCTGCTAAAGGAGACCCCAAAAATACTGAAGAAAGTGAGTGCAATTATCTCAATGCGGTCAGGGACTTACCTAAACTTTACATCACCTATCTACTGTCTCCAGGCCAGTGCTTTGTACATAGTGGTGTTTAATACATTTTAAAAAACTGAATTGCAGCTGCTCTTCAAGAACTGCTGGGGTCAGAGAGATTCTACAACTTTGAAGTCTGAAATTTCTTCACCATTAATTTATGCATTGATCTCTTTCCAGAGTCCTCTTTTAAAATGCAAATGCCCTTGGGAACTATAGCATATATAGACTTTTTAATCTACTGATAAGTGTGCTTGAGAAACACTGGACAGAGTTCATTAGATGGCTTATATTTTTAAGGAACTCATATTATAAATATGAGGTCTTAGTAGTACATTAAAATAAAACATATCTATTAACTCTTCTCTCTATACTTACCAAGTTCCTCTGAGGTGTATAAGTTCTCCCATTTTATAGCACATATCCATGGATCCCTAGACCACCAGTCCTGATTCTATCCCACTCCTTAGAGCCATCACTTGGAGAAGCAAAACCTGTAGAGAAGAAGCTAATCATTCCCATTACTGTCAACTAAGTGCCTCTCACAGGACAGGTGAGACGGCTAGCTGGAGTGGCGGGGCACCCTGAAAGAGAAAAGGAGCAGCATGTGCCGAGAAAGTCAAACCACCACCATCACCTTGCCCATCATCTCTTGTCAGATACTGATGGAAACAGCCCAGGTTCTAACCCTGAGAGCCCTGGGGACAGCAATGCTTCTAGCCCAACTGCCTTTTAGCCATTGTCCTGGGAAGCAGCACTGATGGAGATGCAGCCTGGCAACTCTTCCTGCTTGTGCTGTAGGCTCAGCTGCTGAAAAGAAAGTTCTGGAGAACAAAGTCCTTGACATTGTTAAATAGTTCAATAGTTCACTGTTAAATAGCTTATATGATTTTCAGTGGAAATAATATTAAAGAAACATTAATATTTGTTTTGTTAATGCACTCTAAGGACTAGGAGACTTTTCCACCAGACTTGTAGTTAAAACCTTCAATGTGTTTTGTCTCCCTCAATTAAAATGTGAAGTTCTTGAGAGGAGGGACCATTTTGTTTTTCTATTTATATGACTACCTATTAGCTCCACGCTTTGTATGAAGTAAGTACTTAATAAATGCTTCATTCATTCATTCATCCATGGAATGTATTTGCTCAGTCATTTGTTAATGTCTTCTGCCTCCTCAAACTGCTCTGTGTATGTGTTGTATTCCCCTAATAGAATGGAAACTCATTAAAGGAAGGGATTGTTTCATTTTTGTTTTTTTTGGAGAGGGGAAGGCAAGGCAATTGGGGTTAAGTGACTTGACCAAGGCCACATAGCTAGTAAGAGTTAAGTGTCTGAGGCCGGATTTGAACTCAGGTATTCCTGACTCCAGGGTTGGTGTTCTATTCACTGCACCATCTAGCCGCCCCATTTTTGTCTTTATATCCACAGGACCTAGCACAGAACCTAGAACATAAGAGGCTCTTAATAAATTTTTGTTCAGTTGAATGAGTTGGCAGAGCACCTGGCACATAGTAGGCACTTCATAAATGTTTACTGACGGAACTGCTCACCTTTGGGAGATTAGACTACTTATTAATAGGAACAAGAGGCTGTTAAAAGGAAAGCATTTAATAAAATGAACTTAGAGGGTTGTCTTTGGTTTTAATTTGTTCATGAATTCCAAATCTTGCATGACTAATTGTCGGTTGGGTTTTAGTTCAGTTCAGTTCAGCAAACATTCATTAAGTACCTACTTTATTTCAGGCACTGTATTAGGCAAGTAGTGAGGATTCAAAAGCAAGAGAGAAACAGTCCCAGTTTGGAAGGAGTTTGCTTCAAGGGAGAAAGGTTGGGGAGGGGAAAAGAAACATTCACACAGGTGAGTTAATACAAAACATATGCAAAGTAAATCTAAATTTGTTGGAAGAGCGGGAGGAAGGGTATTAAAAAAAATTGGGAAAGATTGGGAAAGATTCTGTGGGATCTAATACTTAAACTGATCCTTGAAATGGATTTCAAGAGAGTTAGATAAACGAGAGGCACATTCCAGATATGGGGGACAGCTTGAAGAAAGTCGGTCAATAAACATTTATTATGTACTTACTATTTTCCAGGCACTGTGCTAAGCACTGGGGAGACAAAAAAAAGCAAAAGACAGCCCCTGCCCTCAGGGAGTGCACAATCTAATGACTAGTCTAATCACAGTCTAACAACATGCAAAAAGACATGAACAAGCAAGCTATAAAGAGGATAAATAGGAAATAATTACAGGGGAAAGCACTGGAATTAAGAGGAGTTGGTGAAAACATCCAGTAAAAGATGAGATTTCAGTTTGTACTTGAAGGAAGCCAAGGAAATCAGAAAGTGGAGCAGAGGAGTGAGAGAGTTGGAGGCACTGGGGGACTAGTCAGGAAAATGACTGGTGCTAAGAGATGGACTATCTTGTTCTTAGAACAGCCAGGAATCCAATATTCTTGGATAGAAGAGCATTGGGGAGTGAATTACAAGAAGAATGGAAAGGTAGGAAGGGTCTAGGTTATGAAGGGATATGAATGCTAAACAGAGCATTTTATATTTGATCCTAAAGGTAATAGGGAGCCAATGGAGTTTGAGTCGGGGAGTGGGGGAAGATGACATAATGTGACAACAGAAGGAGCCAGTGAAAGATTGAAAATTAGTGAAAGAAGAGAAATGATTAGAGGAGCAAACTCCCAGTGGAGATGAGAGGGGATGATATCAATGATGTGAGAGGCTGAAATTGGTGAGGACAACCTCTTTCTCAGAGAGCAGAGAAAAAGAGGAGAGGTACCAAGGTGATTGGGGGTAGAACTGGAAGAAAAAGGGAGCTCATAATGGATGGTTTCTGTATTCTTGGAAAAGTATGAATGAAATGAGAAGGTGAGAGAAGGGATGGTCACTCTAGGTGATGAAGAGAGAAGAAAAGATTTGGAATAGATGCATTGTGGGGAGAATAAATGGGAATCATTCAGGAAAGAGTAAAAGGACTGAAAGACAGTAGGAAATAGCATGGCTGTCTGACTTCTTCCAGTAGCAGTCAACAAGACATGAAGAGGAGAAATCAATTAGATGGTAGGCGGCAATCTAGAATTGGGCCTTAGAAAGGAAATAAAGTGTGAGAGGACATGGGCAAGGTCGAGGGTAGGCAAAAACATAAAACTGAATGTGAAAAGATTGTAAAGAGAGGAAAATGAAGCAAGATCAGGGGTGATGGACTGTGAAAGCAGGGAAGGTCGGAATGATGGATGGCTGCCAGGAGGAGGAAAACTAAGTTTAGGAAGGGTAAGGTATAGGGCTAGATGGAAGGACAGAAGGTCGTGGCTCAAAGAATTTCAGATTTTAGATGAGAGAAATAGAGACAGAGAAAGACAGTATTTAGACATTTGCTATGTTCCAGTACCACATGAAGTACTGGGAATGAAAATACAAGCAAGTAACACAGTCCTTGTCCTCAGGGAGCTTATGTTTTTTACGGGGGAAGATGAGCACAGGAAGAAATGCTGAGAGTGGGGGTGGGAAGGTCCCTGAGAGTGGGTTGGTAGGAAGTGACCAAAAGATTGTGAAGAGCCCTATTATGCAGGTCTGGGCCCCAAGAAGAGATGAAAATCTTGCTTACCTGTCAGAGCTGGGGGAGCCATGGGTCAAATCCTTGTTTGTGGCTAAGGTGGTATAATGTTAATGAGATTTAAGATCTTCCCCACCCATTAATAGCCCTCACTGTGGAGCCCATGAAGGGAAGCTTGCTTAGATGAGATTGCTTGTAGCAAGACTTTCATGCTTTTTGCTAATTCCTACTTAGGCATTGAGTCAGGAGGGTTGTGATGCCTTCTGGCTCTGAGAAGTGCATATATACTATGAATTGTTATTTTGCTTTGGGGATTCGCTTATGAGAAGGATCTTGTGATTCTCTGGTTGAGATTCTAAGTAGCCATATGTTCAGAGCCCCCTAACTGCTCAGATCTAAAGGCTCTCCTGATCTAGGGATGTATATAAAGTGTATAGTTGATTCAGGCACTCGTAGCCCTGTCTGTTGGTTTTATTTCTCTGCTTATATTTTCTTTGTATTTTCTCTGAAGTTCAGGGTGCTGACTTTTCCCCTAAACTAGTGAATGCAATTAAAAAAGATTGTTGACCCCTTAAATAGCTATCTTTCCTAGTAAAGCAGATCTAAAAACCTGTGCTAGCAGCCATCCAAGGTATGCCAGTGTGGTTGCTCCTACAGGTAGGGTGAAGGGGAAAGTCATGGGAGTTGAGAAGACTAACGAACTAGAAAGCCACAGTATTTGAAAGTATAATGATATGTATACTTGATGAGGTGTAGGCTCTGGGGACACCCGCCCTTTTGAGCTCTCCTTGAATCTTTGAGGTACATACTCTGGGAAACCTCTTGAAGTCTGATTGAATCTTCAGGAGACATTTGCAGAGGCCATAAGTATTTCATTATGGCTGGGCCCAAACCTGTTACTAGCCTGGCCCTCCATTGTCTATCTGCTTCCCACCCTGGAGCTTATCAAGATATCTTACATTGACCTCATTAACTCTACCTGAAGTCCCTCCCCAAACTCTTTACTGAAGTCTGACCTCATTGACTCCTCCTGAAGACCCTCCCCAAACTCATTACTGAAGTCTGACCTCATTGACTCCTCCTGAAGACCCTCCCAGGCTCTTCCTCTGAACCACCCCTAGATTCCTCTGTATATAAGACCCCATCTTCCCTCCATCTTC
>JAQQSW010010455.1:0-12988 GCA_028646575.1 Pseudocheirus occidentalis | reverse complement strand
GAAGGAAGGAAGGAAGGAAGGAAGGAAGGAAGGAAGGAAGGAAGGAAGGAAGGAAAGAAGGAAGGACAAAGGGGGGAGGGAGGAAGGAAGGGAGGAAGGAAGAAAGAAAGGAAGGAAGTAGGGAAGGGAGGGAGGGAAGAAGGAAGGGAGAAAGGAAGGAAGAAAAGAAGGAGGAAGGGGGAGGGAGGAAGGAAGGGAGGGAGGGAGGAAGGAAGGAAGGGAGGAAGGAAGAAAGGAAGGAAAGGAGGGAGGGAGCGAGGAAGGAAGGGAGGGAGGGAGGAAGGGAGGAAGGAAAAGAAGAGAAACTGAAACCTGACCCCAGGGAAAGGCAGAGAACAGGACCTGGGCTGTTGCAGGAAGACAAACAGGTGAGGCCTCACTTGTCTGGCTCTGGGGAGCAGCCAGGTGAGATGCAAGGGAGGGAGAAGGGGCAAGATTCTGGGCTATGCAAGGCCTGGGGGATTCCCCTCCTGCCTGGGGTCATCTCCCCTTCCAGGGGCCCCTTCCTCCTGTGATCTTGGGGAAGTCGCTCCAGCTTTCTTTCTCCCAGGTCCCTGCTGGGCACAGGGAATGTGGGGACCAGGGGATCTCTGAAGTCCCTCCACGTTCTCACTGCTGGGACCTCCGGATCTTTTTCAGATTTGATCCCAGGAAACAGCTCAGTCCTTGTGGTGCAGGAGGGACAGTCCCTCCAGCTGCTCTGTGCTGCCAGCAGCTATCCCCCAGCTGCACTGAGCTGGATCCTGGGGAACCAAACCCTGATGGATGGAGTTCTGCCCCTGGATCTGCCCAACTTGGGGCCAGCAGATGAAGGGAATTATATCTGCCTTGCTCAGCACCCTCTGGGCTCCAAGCAGGTCTCCCTGAGGGTGTCTGTGCAGTGTGAGTATGATGGGGCTGGGCACCATGGGGTGCTTGGGTCCTGGTGGGTAAAGGAGAGTGTCACCCACTAAGGATCTCCTGTATGTTCCTACAGACTCCCCAAGGGTGATCAGCTCTTCTTGCTCCTGGGTCGAGGTGGGCTTGTCCTGTACCTGTTCTGTCCAAGCAGAGCCAGCCCCCTCCCTGCACTGGTTGGTAGGGGGGAAGCTTGTGGAGGGCAATGGGAGCAGTGACACCTTGCAGGTGATATTAAAGATGTCTGGACCCTGGGCCAACAGCAGCCTGAGTATGAAGGTGGGCAGGATCCCTGACTCCACTATCGGCTGTGAGGGGAAGAACCCACAAGGGACCCACACCCTGCTCTTCCAGCTGCTGCCAGGTGAGGGAGGCTGCTATGGCAGAGGGCCCTGAGGACAGTGGGTCTAATACGGCCACAGCTGATGTTCACCCCAGACTTGCTTCCTGTCCAGATGGGCCCACACCATCTCATGTGTTCTCAAAAGCTGTGATCCTGGGTGTCCTCTGTGGAGTTGGTGCCACAAGTCTGCTGGCCCTCTGCCTCCTCCTGCTGTGAGTGTGGGGGCAGGGATGAGGAGGGATGGGGGGGTGGGGATCCAGGAAATGGAGCCTGCTTTGACGTCTCAGAATCCTCAGATACCAGTGTCTCCCTGAGCTCAGGCACAGATTCTATAAGATTATAAGGTGGAGAATGAGAAGGGAAGTGCCAGTACCATTCTTTTTACAGGTTAAAAAACCAGAGATTTAGAGAAGAGACGTGACTCCCTCAAAATCACATTTAAGACCGGGTATTCAGTCCAGTCTTGATTTTAAAGAGTCCAGTCACTAGATTTCAGATCAAGTGGAGCTTCCACGATCCAAAGGGGATGCTGGTGGTGCAGTGAATAGAGGGCTGGGCCTAGAGCCTGCAGATCTGAGTTCAAATCCTGACTCAGACATTTAGAAGTTGCATGAACCTGGGAAGTAACTTCAAACTGTTCTCCTCAGTTTCCTGTAAAATGGGATAAGAACATTTAAGGTACTTATATAAATGTTAACTATAATTTTAATTGAGTGGAATCACGTCTATAAAGAGCCCTGCCTGTAGTAAGTGACATATGAGTGATAGCTATTACCATTATCATCGAACAGGCTTGTCTCTGTGAAGTCCTTGGCACAGTGCCGGGCACATAGTAGGTCCTCTGCACATTCTTGCTTCCTGCCCTGGTCCCTCCCCCCTTTCAGTCCCCCAAGCAAAAAGATGGGCTCAGTGTCACAGACAGTGAGGGGGCACACCTGGATCTGGCCCTTCATCACCCAGGCCCTTTCCCCAAAGCAGTGAGATGAAGGGGAGGAGGTCTGCTGCTCGGGCCTCATTATTCCTCGTTTATGTTCTCCTGGACAGGAGGGAAGATTGCAGAGCAACAGGCTAAAAATTTAAAAAAAAAATTAGGATACTTGTCCTGCTCTGTTTTGTGGTGTCTCTAGTCTCTTTAAAAATGTTGTAGTAGGTTTTTTTTTTAATTTAGTATTTATTTTCTCTCCCAGTGAGAAGAAAAACCCTAAATCCTTGTGGAAAATGCATATCGTCCAGCAAAACCCCAATCAAATGCCCAAACTCAAATTCCAATTTGGCTTCTCAGTCCCTCGGCCACTTTCATTGCATCCTTTTTTCTCCAATGGTCTTTCCCAATGATGGAGAAACCAGAAACCAGATGAGAATCTGCTTTGTCTCTGCAGAGCACTGTCCTTTCCCATCTACTCCAAGCAGCGGCCCTGTGCCTTTTCCTGCCTCTCCTCTCTGGCATTTTCATTGTCCTCATCTTCTCTCCCATCTTGGGCTGCTTCCCAGCTCGAATGTCCCTGATCTCACCTTTCCACAGCAATTGTTACACTCACATTCCTTCTTCCTCTTTTTGCCTGTCTTTGTTCAAAAACCAAGTGGATTGCTGAGCTCCTTCTGTTTCCTCTTTAGTCTTTATTTTATTTTTTACTTTTCTTTTCCCTTTTTTCCTTATAAATTTTATTTCTCATTTCTGAAATCTTTTCTTCCACCCATTCATTGAGAAGCAAAGAAATATAACACCCCTATACATATAAAATCATGCAAAACTCATTTTTAAAAAAAGCAAAAAGTAAGTGAAGAAAAAAGTTTAAATCTGCACTCTGAGTTCAGCAGTTCTCTGTGGAGGTAGATAGCTTTGTCACCATGAAACTTGTGGAATACTTTTGCATCCTTGTATTGATCAGAGTAATTATGTCTTCCATGTTTTACCATTCTTACGAGTGCCTGTTGTTACTGTGCATGAGGTTCTCTTGGTTCTGCTCATTTCACTTTGCATTAGTTCATATAAATCTTCCCAGCTTTTCTGAACTCATCCACTTTATATTTGTATCCAGGACTTTTTCTTTTTCTTAGATCTCTGTGGTGTACAGACCTAGTAGCAGTTCTAGGGGGTCAAAGGACAGACAGTTTTAGAAGACTTTGGGCATTGTTCCAAGCTGCTCTCCTCTGGGGTTGGACCAGTTCAGAGCTCCACTAAAAGTTCATTAATATCCGTATTTTCCCACATTGTCTGCAGTAGTTGATATTTTTCTTTTCTGTCATATGAGCCAGTACAATGGGTATTAGGTAGTACCTGAGAGTTCTCTCAAGGTGCATGTCTCTAATGATCAGTGACAGATTATTTTTCATGTAATGATTGAAAGCTTTGATGCCTTCTTCTGAAAACTTCCTGTGTAAAATCTTTGATCATTTATCAATTGACAAATGTCTCTTTTTATATAAAATTGGCTCAGTCCCCTATATATCTGAGAAATGAGACTTTTATCAAGAAACATGATTTAATTTTATTTCTTCTTCCTGCTTTCCTCCTAATATTGGCCTCATTGGTTTTCTTTGTGGAAAACCTTTTTCATTTTATGTCATCAAAATATACATTCTGCCTCCTATTATTTTCTCTATCTCTTCCATAGACACCTCCCTTATCAAAAATTTGGCAAGTAATTTTCTCCATGTTCCTCTAATGTGTTTATGAAATCACTTTTACATGAAAATCATGTATCCATTCTGAGCTGATCTTGCTATATGTGATGAGATTTGGTCTCTGCCTCATTTCTGCTAGACAGCTTTTAAGTTTTCCCAGTGGAGTTTGTCGAATACTGAGTTATCACATCTATAACTTGGTTCTTTGAGTTTGTCTTTCGGTAACTCCAGCTACTCTGGTCATTTCATCTGGAAAGTTGTGTGCCTCATCCATTAGTCAATCGTTCTATTTCTTGTCCGGTATGAGATTGCTTTGATGATCACTGCTTTGTAGTAGAGTTCTGGTGCTATTTGGCCTCCTTCCCCTCCTCCTTCCCTGTTGGGTAAGAAGAATTTTGAAACCTGTCTCTATGTGTGTGTGTGGGGGGGCCGGGGTGAGGTGAAAGAGAGAGAGAGAGAGAGAGAGAGAGAGAGACAGCAACAGAGACAGGGAGGCAGAATCAGAGAGACATAGAGAGAATATTGTTCCTATTTTGAGGTAATTCAGATGAGAGTAAGTTCCAAATGATTCCACTCCTGCCTCTAGTACCCCCTCCACTTTCCCCTCCATGGTAAAATCTATTTCTTGCATGTTATTTTTTGCGTCATTAGAATAAAGGAAGAGGGAAGGAAGACATTTCAGTTATGAGAGGGGAAGGAGACATTTCAAAATAGGTCTCAGTAATGTGAAGAGAGGAAGAGAGTACAAGAAGGAGTTCTCAGTCAATCAAATCCATCTTTTGGGTGAAGTCTGACGCACAGTCCTCAGTTGAGCAGTTAAGGGACAAGGTGCCGTAGTACAGATGAGAAGGTTTGGAATTGCTGCTGTGGTGAATGGGATAGAGAATTGTGAAGGAGGAGGAGGAGAAGTATTGCCTTGCTCCAGTGAGGACCTATTTGGGAAGCACAGTGGAAAAAGCCTTCAGGGCCTGATGGTAGGGAACAGTATTATTCCATAAGATCTCAGGATATGGAATGAGAAGAGAACTTAGAGAAAATTTCATCGCAGCCTTTCTTTTCACTGATGAGGTGATTAAGGCCTAGAGTGAGAAGGAGACTTTCCCAAGACCCCAGCAGGAAATAGTGGCAAGTGTAAGTGTCTTGAAACTCAGCCCCAAGGTCTTTCCTAGATCCTCCTGTGGCTCATAGGTTTCTGACATTTGGAGTTTGGAGATGACAGAACAGGGGAATGTCACAGAGGAAGGACCTTAGAGACCTGGAGTCTGGTTGTCTCATTTTACAAATGAAGAAAGAGGAGGCCATTGAGGAAAAATTATGTAGCCAGGGTCAGGTAGAGAGGGAGTGACAGGTTTCTACTCCTCTGGATCCAATCCAAGATTCTCTCCTCTGCACCAACCTGACTTTCTACCTCCTCAGGGTGAAGATGCGCAGGAAGAAGTCAGCAGCAGCAGCAGCAGCATCCAGGGGACGAATGGAGGTAGAGTATGCCAGCCCCAAGCCCCAGTGGTTCCCCCAACTCTCTCAGTCCCCAGCTTCCTCTCTGCCCCAAAGCCATCTCCCCAACCTTCTACCCCTCTCACCATGCTGGGGACCTACTTTGACTGAACTCCTCTTTGCCCTTACTCCAGGATCCCAAGGGGCCCTCTGGGGGACCCCTGTCCCTCAGTCCCACTCCATCAGCTACAGACAAACCCCCAAACCCAGCAGCTCCAGAAGATGCACCAGATGAATTACATTATGCTTGCCTCAACTTCCAAGGAGTGAAAGCTAGAGAAGATCATGGATCCACTGACCCCCTCACTGAGTACTCAGAGATTAAGTTCCAGTGAGCAACTGTTGAGGCCTCAGCCTTGGTTCTACACTGGGTAGTTTGAAAGTCAGTTCCTCCCATCCATTATGATTTATTCCACAGACATTTATTAAACACCTACTGTGGGCATATTTGGAGAAGACTCATTCCCATGTTCATCTAACTTTCAGTGTAGTAAAGGTATAAAATACAAACTCCTCCCCAAACTCAGACTCCTCTTCACTGACTGTGATCCTCAAAGCATCCTCTGCCACTTTAGTCTCTAGGGGTCATTTTCCTGGGCCAATAATCTCAATCCCCAGAGCACCTGAGCCCCCACCAGTGTGCTTCCCAATAACATTCAACTGGCGTAACAAGATCAAGAATTCTAAAGCATCCATTCCTGAAAACAGAAGCCTGACTTGCCCACCAATTACATACTTTGTGTCTGTATGGGGGAAGGGTGTGAGCACCACCTCTTAGAGAATATAAGGAGGCACATGTGCAGGGACCATGGTGATCAAAGTAACTAACAATTCTGGGACTACAGGGCCTCAGTGACTTTTGTCCTTCCTGAAATGTCCCTGCAAAGTTCACTGCTGGGAATGTGCCAAATTGCTGGCCTCATTGCTGTGCTGGTCCAGTCAGCTGCCAGGCTGGATCTCTCTACTACTGAACAGTGTTAGCTCCTTACAAGGCACAGCTTCTCAGCTGGATGGTTCAGTGACTTGGAGTCACTTGGCTGATCATCTTTACTCTTCCTTTACCAAACTAGGTACTCCATGATTAGAGCTATATTCTCCGGAATTTTCCATTTCAGACACAAGATTTTAATAAGCCAAACTTCCTGCCCCCAACCAGATTCCAGTATAGCAAGGAAATAGGATGTAAACACCAGGGATGCTAACATATTGTGATATGTAAGAGCAGCCAAGAGAAACAGAACAGAGTACTGGTAAGTTCCAGTAGGAAGGTCATTTATCAAACACTTCAGCTTAATATCTGCTAAGTACCTATTAAGACCATTTACTCGATGCTTGAGTATTTCCAACCTCACTTCAGTCATAAGGAAACTGAGGCTCAGAGAGAAAAGTGGCATCATAGCTTTAGACGTGGAAGGACTTTTGAGGTTAATGAGCCCAACACCCTCTTTCTATGCATGAGGAAAATGAAGCTGAGAAAGATTAAGTGACTTGTTCAAGGTGTAGACACATGGAGTAAATGCCTGAGAAGACATCAAACCCAGGTCTCCCTGTCTCTGAGTTCAGAACTGTATCCTATATATACCATTACACCAAATGACACGAGGAAGGGATAAGACTCTAACACAAATTACCCCTTACTAGTGTCTTTACCTTTCTTCCTTCCTTGTTTGCTTCCTTCCTTCCTCCCTTCCTTCCTTCCTTCCTTCTTCCTTCCTTTATACCAGATTTATCTTGCAATGACTTAACTGAGTATATATTGTATGTCTTTTTCCCCACACTCTTGGGGAATATAAGCTCCTCAAGTACAGACTCCGTTTTTCTCCTTTTGTCTCCCTCAGTGTCTTTCCCACAGTTCATTCTTAATAAATCTTTGCTTATTTGAATTCTGTCTCCACGTTCAACATTCCTTCCACTCTTCCATATTGCCTCAGAGGTGCCTTGGGAATGGCATTGAGGAGTGGGGACCTGGGCTGAGGAGATATACAGAGACTATAATGGGACTCAGTGTTCTATAGGCCACTCTCAGGTGCTGCCAGGGGACCAGAAACACTGATTGTGGATTTGGGGGATGCGGTTTCAAAGCCACATGTGTCTCCAGCTTGGTGCCTAAGTGTATAGACTTGACTTTGAATCCCACCACCTAATGTCACTTTGCCTCATTTGGTTCTTCGGATGTAACATGAGGAGATTGGATCCCTATGGTCATTTTCACTTTTAAATCTACAATCCAATGATCCAGTGAAGGATATCTCATGATAGTAGACGCTAGCATTTGCATGGTACTTTAAGATTTCCCAAGTGCTTTACAAATATTGCCTCATTCCGTCCTTACAACTCTGGGAGGTAGCTGTTAATATTGTCTTCATTTTACAGATGAGTAAACTAAGTCAATCAGCAATTAAATGACTTGTCCATGGTCACACAACTAGGAAGCTCTCTGAGGCAGATTTTGAACTCAGATCTTGCCAACTCCAGGTCCAGTTCCCTCTGCACTAAGGCACCATCGGACTGTCTGCATAGACCTAGAAATGTTAACTAATATTACCTTCAAAACCTTGTTCATGGCCCTGCCTCAGTTTTTCCATATGCATCTGTAAAAAGGTCTAGATAACATTATGATGATTAAAAAGGATGACTTTCTGTGTGACCTTACAAGAGTTCCTTCCTTTCTCTGGTACAATAACACCTTGACTATTAATTACAGGGCTGTGGTGACAAGTAAACTGTCTGGTACAATATTTTGCCTAAGAAACAGGGAAACAGAAGAGGAGAGGGGAAATGTGAATGTGAAGTCACATTGCTGGGAAGTGACAGAGCCTGTTTACCAACCCACTTCCCCTGACTTCATAGCAGGGTCTCTTTCTGCTCCCTCATGCTCTGGCTTTTTAAAAGTGTAGAAGACTGTCCCAGTATGAGAAGGAGCTGAACCAAGATACAGATGGTTACGTAGAATGAAAAGCAGAAAGATAGACAGACAGTCAGAGAGCAGGTTGAGATAGATACAGAAAGACAGACAGAGGCAGACTATGGTGAGTGAAATCCAAAATAATTGAGGCATCAAAGGTTCTAGCTTCTGAGCATATAAATTTGTTTATTTTTCTTCAACTCTCTATTTTTCTCAGTTACATAGAAACAAACATTTTTAACATTTATTTTAAAGAATATATTTAAGATTTATTTTCCTTTCCTTTTTCCTTCCCTCCCCACACGCCAGGTTCAGAAGGAAAACGATTTGCTTTAGATTCAAAAGAAAACGAAGACTCAAAAACAAAAAAACCAAGAATAATCAAAAAGTTTTAAAACTATGCTTTGATCTGGATTCAAACTCCTGTTCTTTCTCTGGAGGTGGATGGCATTTTTATTGTTAATCCTTGCGTTAGATCATTGTATTGCTTAAAATAGCTAAAGTCATTCACAGTTGATTGTTATACAAAATTGCTGTTGTGTGTACATTGTTTTCCTGGTTCTGCTTTCTTGGTTTTGCATCAGTTCATGTAAATTTCCATGGTTTTTTTTCTGGAAGCATCCTGCTCATCTTTTCTTATAGAAAAGTGGTATTCCATCATGACCATATACTACAACTTGTTCAGCCATTCCTCAATTGCTAGGCATGCTCTCAGTTTCATGACTCAGAGTGAGTGTAAATAGCTATTATTTCTGTTCTGGCCAAAGACTCAGAAGGACTTTCCCTTCCATACTGACTCTTTTGTGAAGATAAACTAAGACATCTTTTACCTTCTTTCTTGCCTAGCCTTAAATCACTGAATGGGAATTGCCTTAGTCACACTAAGACCTGTTAAAGACCTTAACTTAAAAAGGCCAGCGTCTCCCACTTATCCAGGGCTATCTTCAGTCCTTCTAATCTATGTCTTCCCACTGAACCCGGATGACTCTGGAGGAGAAAGTGAGGGTGGTGACTTTATACAGCCCTCCCTCACTTAAATCTAATTCACTTGCATGTCATGCTGTCACATACCTGCTGTCATGATCCTCTTTCACAACAAAGGACAAAGAACAACCTCTGTGAATAGGGACAGGAACTGCCCCACTGGGCACCCACCTGGAACTGGCCAGTTGGACCACACAGCTCTTTCTCTTGCTTCAGAGTTATAAAGTGTTGATAAATAGGTAGATGATAGATACATAAATAGATAGATAGACAGATAGATAGATGGAGATTGAAGGATATAAGGCAGATGAATAATACAGATTTATATATACACCAATCTGTATGTATATGTGTGTGTATACACACACACACACACGCACCACACATATAATTTCATTTGATCTTTACCACAACTATATGAAATAGATATTACTGTTTTTCTTATTGATGATGCTGAGGTAGGTGGAAGTTAAATGACTTACCCAGGGCCACACAGCTAACAAGTGTCTAATGCAAAATGTAAACTCAGAACTTCCTAACTGCCAGTTCAACACAAGCCAACCAAGTCTTGTGGAAGGAAGGAGACATGAGACCAGACAGTCAGGAGCCTCATCATTAGGGAGGTAAATTCAATCTCCACTCAGCCTTACCAATCATTGGAATCCTCCTTATTCTGTAACCCAGGATTCATCCTCTGCCATCAGTTTATTCAGACTTAGTAACCAAATATGGGAACCCAGCCTCCTCTTATATACTCGCTAGCTGGCACATGCTAAGGACCCTGGCTGCTGTCTCCCCCAGTCAGAATGTGATCACTTTGAGAGAAGAATCCATCTGGACACATCTGAATTGCCTAGTAGATTATTTTTCATCCACCCATCAAGCCTTCCATCCCTCTATGCATCCACGCATTCCTCCCTCCTTCCATCCATCCATCCCTTGAATCCCTCCATTCTTCCATCCTTTCACCCTTCATCCAACCGGGGAACCACAGACAAAAAGACACACTCAGGTCAGAAATAGCCTTCCATGGACAGTTTCCTCTGTGTGTGGTGGCTTCAGTTAGGGTTCTTCTTATCCAGGTTTGCAGCTAATAGTGCCTATCTATCCTGAGGGTCCTTTTGGGGCTCACCAACAGCCATGCCTGCTCAGCCTGCATAGAGAGGATTGGCTCAGCCCTCCATCTTCCCTGGCACATTCTTTTACCAGCCTGGGCTATGCCTTCCTGTATTGGGCTTGGTCCTTGTAATGGTAGTTAATTTGAATTCAAAGACCCCTTTGTGTTGTCAAATGTAGCAGGTACTTAGCACTTAGTAATTAATGAAGCCTTTGTGAAAGAAACAGAAGATATGAACCCCTGTTCCTGATATAACAGGAAGGAGTTGGCTGAAACAGGAAGCAGCCCATGCTGTGTATATGTGAGGAAAAGCCCCAGAGAGAGACAGTCAGAATTACTTAGGAGAAGAATCTGGTGGTAGAAGCTGTTCTTCTGGAGAGAGAGAGTTTCTTTCAGCAACATCTGGAGGATAGACTTCTACAGCAGGGTTGAGAATTGAGAAGAGAAATGAGAATCGAGAACACGGTCAGAATTTCCTGAGAATTTGTGGTGGCAGAGTTTCTTCTGAAGAGGAGCCCAGGAGCCTGAACAGGAGCCCAGGATGCTGAAGAGAAAAGCACCCCCACCATCCCCTACCCCGGGCTGGATAAAGTGAATCTGACTTTTTGAATGAGCTGTAGAAGACTGAGGAAGCATGACTGGGATGCGAAGAGTTTATCTGTTTGTGGTGTGATTGACCTTTGATTCTTGGGAACAAAAATTTTGAAGGATTTGAGATGGACTGGATCCTGTGAACTTCAGTGTGGAGTAGGACCTACATGGAGACCTGGAAAAGGAACTAGGAGTTGTCTGCCTTTGAATCTAGGAAACTGTTTGGTGGATTCAGGTAGGAGTTGCCCACTTTGAATCAAGATGAAAAGACCTCTGTGTGGGTACTGAGTAGTAATGAAATTATAGTTTACTAGTGACCTAGGGGTGGAGGGTCTGTGTATTTTCTGATGATTTAATAATGAAAGTAGGATGAATGAATGGCTAAATGACTGTACTTAGTAACTGACAACTGAATAAATGACTGATTGTTAGTTTTAGGTACCCCATGAGTAGAAGACTTTGACTATTGTATTTTGAGATGGTTGAATGACTGAGTAAGGAGGCAAGTCTCCTGAAGGATGTTTGAATAATTGAGTTTCTTAACTATTGTTCTTTGTTCAAAACTTTGTGGCCTCTATGGTGAAAACTATGTGGCCATTTTAATGATAAGCTATTGTGACTTTTATATTTGTGATTTCTGTGATATGTTGTAATATTCTTAATGCTATACTTTGATTTTCTATTAACATTTTGCTATGATTTGTTATGGAATAAATAGAGTGTTCACTATACTGTGTAGTCAGAACCTTAAGATCTGTTCACAGTAGTATTTTTCTGGAAAACTGCTCGTGCATGGCATGATAGTCCCTCAGAGCCACACGTCACATCATGTCCTCTGTGATAAATATCTCTGGGTCCCTGAAGTACAAGGATGGCAGGATTGTGGTACCATTGGATCTTCAATCTAGAACAAGAAAGGGTCACATGGAAGGGACCTTGGAGGTCATCTAGCCCAACCCTCTGGCTTATAAGGAAATTGAAGCCTCAGAGAAGGGGATTTGCCCAAGGTCATACAGCTAACAAGTGGCTGGACTGAAATCAGAAGCCAGGTCTTTCTGAGCCCAGATGAGGTTCCTTTCCCTCATATGACCCCCAAGGTCCATACTTCTTCACACTTAGCTTTGGAGCTTTTCAGGAAACAGCTAACTCACTCAAAGGCCAGGACATCCAAGGTCCCAGTTCCACTGATTTAGAGCTTGAAGTGCCTTAACAGATCACCAAGTTAAGGCCTGCCTCATTTTACAGATGAGGACACTTAGATTTTGAAAGTGGAGTCATTTCCCTAAAGGCAGACCCAGGCAGCAAGTAACATAGCAGGTCCTGTACCTTCAAAACCCCTGACACTGCCCTGACTGCCTGGATCAAAGTATCCTGGGGATAAAAACAGTTAGCATTCATCTGGTGAGTTAGTCAGGTAACATTTCTTAATACATACTATGTGCCAAGTATTATTTAAGCATACAGGAGGAGTACAGGGAAAGGCAAAAACCAGGAACTAATGTGGGAGACAGCATGCAATGCCCATGTACAAAACAGATACGTACAGCACACATTGGGGATGGACTCGGGGGAAGGCTCCAAAACTGACTTTACAAAGAGCTCTCCATGTATAATCCCGTTAGATTCTCACAGCTCTATTACTTTAAGTGGCTGCTGTTATTCTCCCAGTTTTACAGAAAAGGAAACTGAGGTTCCCAGAGGTTAAGTGGCTTGCCCTGCTGCACCCATCAGTGGAACCCCTGAGGCAGGGTCCACACAGAAGTCTTCTTGTCTCCAAGCCCAACACCCTATCCATTCCTTAGACATCACGACATCCCCTACAGAGATGGCTTCCTCATAAATTGTCTCTCCTGGATCTATTTTCCAGGTCAGTGGTTTTTTCAAGGAGATATTTCACATTGCTTTCTATTTTTCATTTCTTTGTAACTGTTCAATAGTATCTTGGTTTCTCATGAAGTCATTAGCTTCCCCTCGCTCCACTCTAATTCTGAAGGAATTATTCTCTTCAGAATGCTTTTCAGATTCTTTTTCC
>JAQQSW010010454.1:0-12988 GCA_028646575.1 Pseudocheirus occidentalis | reverse complement strand
TGAAGCAATGAACTACCTCTGGGGTTACTGCTACAGAAGTCCCTGCCCTCAAGGAGCTTACCTTCTGATGAGGAAGATAACACATAGCCCAAAGCACCTGCTAGGGAAGGGAATTCCAAAGGAGGGTAGTCACAAAGGTGGCAAGTGAACAGCAGAATAGTTCATTAGTATACTCTTTCCAGAAGCAGGGAGAACAGTGATTTTATTAACAGTCATCAAAGAAAGAGGTGGAAAGCCAGGAAGGCTTTATAGGTGGTGGGAGGTAAAAAAAAAAAATAGCCCCCATAGGGGAGCCAAGTGTCTCTCTTGTGTTGGTCCTCTACAGCAGAGAGGTCAGACTCAAGGAGGTCTGCAAAACTCCTCCATGTGCCAGGGACCGGATTAACATGTCATTGGCAAATGTTTAACAAAATGAATAAAAATACAATGGTGTTCAGTTGTTTTGGTTGTATCTGATTCTTTGTGACCCCATAAAAGGTAATCTTGGCAAAGATGCCAGAACAGCTTGCCATTTCCTTCTCCAGTTCATTTTACAGATGATTAAACTAAGGCAAATGGAGGTAAGTGACTTGCCCAGGGCCACACAACTAGTGAGTGTCTTAGGCTGGATTTGAACTCACGTCTTTCTGACTACAGGCCTAGTGTTCTATCTGCTGAGCCACCTAGTTGCCCCTAAAAATACAATACAACATAGATAATGTTAATTTGTGGTTTCCTAAGACTATAGCGATCTCTTTCTATTTGAGTTTGACATCTGTATCATCATCTTCATCATCACTAGCATTTAACTAGGGCTTTGAGGTCTACAAAGAGCTTTACAAATATTATTTAATGTGATCCTTACAGCATCCATGGGAAGTAGGCTCAGTTTTTATCCCCACTTTGCAGTTGAGGACACTGAGGCATTATAGGGCTAATGGAATATAAGATCTTCTCTGTCCATTAATAGGCTTATGTGACCACGTGTTCCCTTGGAATAGGGGCCATGTTCTCAGATCTAAAAGTACACAGTTATTTCAACCACGGATGTCTTGCTGCTTTGAACTCTGGCCCAGTTCACAGCTATGACACATCCTGAGTCACACAGAGCACATATACACATTCAGGGAGATTTATATTGCCTTGGGGGAGGAGCTTGCTTATGGGGAGGCTTGCTTGCAGGAAGGCTTTCACACTTTTTGATACTGAACTAGTAAAGCATTGAGTCAAGTGGGTTGTGATGTCTTCTGGCTCTGAACCTATTAATTGAAAACTATATATACTAGGAGGCTGGTGTTTTACTTTGGGGATCACTCATGGGAAGAATGTTTCTTTGTGATTTGGCCAGACGAGACTCTGGGTAGCCATTTTTAAGGAGACCCCCGGCTTTGTGATCCCAGATGTTGGTGCTCCCTGGTCTGGTGATTTTGTATTTATTACTTTGTTTAGACAGTTGGAGTCCTGTCTATTGGAGTCTTTCTTAGATACTCATTTCTTTCTACTTATCTGTTTGCATTGTTTAATTAAAGTAAGATTGTTGACCCCTTTGCAGCTGTCTTTCCTTTACTAAAGCAGATCAAAGAATCTGTGCTAGCAGCCCTTCTGTGTGCTGGTGTTATTGGTCTTACACCTCCACAGCAGCTACAAAAATCATTAAGGATATAGGCAGCCTGGCAAATAAGCTGGGTCACAAAGCTGATAGGTGTCTAAGGCAATACTTGAACTCAGGTCTTCCTGACTGAAGGTCCACCTAGCTGCTTAATTATTCTAATTAATCTTTATTCTGTTATCTACTGGATAAAACAAAATCCTGACCTTGGCATTCAAGGTCTTCCACAATCTTACTCCAGTCTACGTTTCTTTAAAAAAAATTGCTATCCTTTGCTTTTATATTAACTTTATTTCTAAATATATCCTGCCCTTCACTCAGAGACCCATCCCTTATAACAAAACAGAAAGAGAAAAATAAAAGCGTTTGATAAAATTAAACGATATATATTAGTATGACTTTATGAGTGGTGTTTTACACCCATAATTCTTTACTTTTGTAAATCACTAAAGAAGGTCAGTTTCCTAATTTCTTTTTCAGGGACAAACTTGGTCATTATAATTACACTATATTCTGTTTCGGTATTTTGTTATTGGGTTTTTTTGCCATTTACATGATAGCAGGAGCCAATTCTGGACGTCATTACTTGATAGACAGGGTTTTACCCCTTTGAATTAGGCAATAATCATTATAAGACAAGATAACACACATACACTGTGATTTCCATGATTGCTACTTAAATAAAATTAAATCAGATACCCATTACGTATTCTTTTTTCATTATGACTTCCAAAGGATTACTTAGTGCATTGGTATTTTTTCCCCTTAAAGAAACTTGGCAATGTAACAAACATCGGATATGTATGCAACGTTTGTGAAAGCTGCTTTTCAGGCCTTTTCTCATATGACTCCCCACTTATATAACCCAGTTTATAACCCAGCTAGGTGCCACAGGAATAGAGCACTGGACCTGGATTCAGAAAGATCCAAATTCAACTCTGGTGTTAGATGTTTGCTGGTTGTATAAGTCACTTACCAGCTGTTTCTCTCAGTTTTCTCATCTGTAAATTGGGTGAGATTAAAGGCAAAAGGAAAAGGGGATGGAGGATGATGAGATGGATAGATAGTATCATGGGAATAATTAACATGATGTTGGACAGACTTTGGGAGTTAGTTGGTGGAGAGTATAAGGGCCTGGCATGCCATGGTCCATAGGGTCATGAAGAGTTGGACATGACTCAACAACAAAATGATAGCACCTCCCTCTCAGGGTGTCTCACAATGGTGAGCATAAAATGAGTTAAGATTTTTAAAGTTCTTTGTAATTCTTCAAGTGCTCTTTATGCATTGGTTATTATTATCTTCGTTATTAAAAGCAGTAGTGCCAAGATTCAAAGCCAGGTCTCCTGACTCTTCATCCAGCGTTCTTTGCCTTCATTTGCCCCACCTTCAGAGCAGGCCTACATCTTTGCACCCCCAGCACCTACCCGAGTGCTTTGCCCAAACTTCAGGGGATACATGGGCATTCTTCTGACTGAGGTATGTTTGTGGCTTGCAAAAGTCTCCGAGTTGTTGTATGAGGTCTAAGTAGACTCATCCATACCTAGCATGACCCAGCTGGCAGAGGCTACCTCTTGGTGCATGTAGATTTGGGCAAAGTCGCACATATTTCACCTTCATCAGTTTAGGAGGCTGAATGCTATTTCTAATCTATTTTATTACTCTGAGGAAAAAAAAAAAGTCAGCACTAGGTTTGCCGGAGAGTTTTCCCATGGGCTATCTACTCAACTCTGTACTAAAGAGATTCTTTAAAAAAATAAAAAAAACAACAGTTCATTCAACATCTGCTCATGGTTTTAGTGGGTTTTAATGTATGGTTTCATGAGGCCTCTTTCCTACCCCTCCTTCTCCTCCCTTTTTGAAGAAGACATCTTTCCCGGGTATATCTTCTTTCTAAAAATATCTTTTTTTTGTGGGATATTATTTTTCAGAGCACTCCAAATGACATTCTGACATTACTTCATTAATTCTCCCCATCTCTGGAGATGGCAAGGGGTGGGCCTTTATATTTCCATTATACAAATGAGGAAATGGAGAGAACAAAGCTGAGTGAAAGGTGGCTATGAATAGGCATCACTGTGATTAATTCTGCCCATGTTCCTCCTAAATACTCTCTCTTCTCATCATCTCTGGGTCTATTGTATAAGCTGAAAGACAAAAGGTTTTGTGTCATGTCAGGCTCTAAAAATCCCTTGAAGCAGCTAACTAGGCTGACAATGAAGTTGTTTAAAAAAATTTTTTTGAGCTGAATTTAATCAATAAATCTCTGGTTTGGGAACAGGAGGAGGAAGATACAAAATCAAAGGTTTAGAATTTGTACTCCAAATCACTGTGAAGCAGCCTTATTCCATTAAGGTGTCATACACATTCATTAAATGCAGGTGATTAAATGCTGAACAACACAGGCTTATCCAGCTTGATCAAGGCAGTACCAAGAGTCATACTTAAAAATCATCAGCCAGGCCTTATTAATGTTGTTCAGTCATTTCAGACTGTTTGTGACACCATTTTGGGGTTTTCTTGGCAAACATGCTGGAGTGGTTTAGCATTTCCTCCTCTAGCTCATTTTACAGTTGAAGATATTTAGCTGGCTGTGTGAAACAGGGTGAAGTGACTCGCCCAGGGTCACAAAGCCTCGTGGGTTAGTTGACCCAGCAGGGAGATGGTTTGCTATTCCTCTACTAAACTGTATGGTACATTAATGGTTTGTAGCAAAAGAGGATATTTTTTCAGCATTTCCCTTCATTCGTGATCTCATTCTTACAGGCACTCCCCCAGTGAGGTAGAACATAACCACCCAGGCTTACTTACCCCTTGCCATTCTTGTCCAGAGCCTCCCCTGCCTTCTTCCCAGCAGGTTTGGTTCCATGGGCACCAGCGAGATTCAGGTGTTGTCAGTCTGTTTCATTCTCACTGCACGACCCACCTGCTCTTCATCATGTATATTTTAGATGATATCTTTTCTTTTCTTTTCTTTTCTTTTCTTTTCTTTTCTTTTCTTTTCTTTTCTTTTCTTTTCTTTTCTTTTCTCTTTTCTTTTCTTTTCTTTTTGATTTTTGGAGGGGGGAGGGCAGGGCAATTGGGGTTAAGTGACTTGCCCAAGGTCACACAACTAGTTAGGTGTCTGAGGTCAGATTTGAACTCAGGTCCTCCTGACTCCAGGGCCGGTGCTCTATTCATTGTGCCACCTAGCTGCCCCTCCCAATTATGTTTTAATCTGGTTCAGGCAGCATTGGTGGGGCTTTGACACCAAGGGCATAAGATAATGTAGGACTCTGGATACAGCCCATTGTCCACTGGCAAAGCCTGCCCTAAGGGTATGTACCATTGGGTTAACCCAATGGACTGACCATTTCACTTATCATAGTCTGGAAATAGTAAACTGCAAGAGTTTCATTAAAAGTTTGACCAAAAAGGGTTTCAAATTTCCATTTGAAATTATGTGGTCAGGTAGACCTCATGTGTGTAAGGTGATGTGGATCTGTTTTTTTTTAAGATACAGGTTCCTAGGATCATAGCTTGTGCATCATTATATAACCACTGATAATATAAACATTTGTGTTGAACCTGCAAACACCACACTGTGCCTGCTCTATGCTGAAGTTAATGTAAACTTATGAGCTTATTGTTGGCATGTTGCCTTCTTTATCTGCTCCTCTATAAATTTGATCATTAAACATGGATTTGAAGACTGAGGAATGTGGAATGCTGGAGATGCTGTGTAGGGGCAGGTGCCCTACCCCCTTTTCTTGCCAACCACTGTGAGAAAACAGAATAAATTAATATGACCCCCCCATCTGTGCTCTCCATCACCTTTCTGAAGTCTTTCTAGATCCAGAGAACTGAGGAGCTCCTGTCTAACACCTCAATTTTTTTTTCTTTTTGGAGGGAGGAAAGTAGGGCAATTGGGATTAAGTGACTTGCGCAAGGTCACACGGCTAGTTTTGTGTTAAGTGTCTGAGGCCAGATTTGAACTCAGGTCCTCCTGACTCCAGGGCCGGTGCTCTACTTACTGGGTCACCTAGCCAACCCCTGTTGTTGTTGTTGTTGTTGTTATTGTTGTTGTTGTTGTTGTTGTTGTTGTTTTTAATAGAAGAGGAAACTGAGACCTAGAATGTTTAAGAACCTATCCTGGCATTTTTTTCTCAGGGAATGCCTAGGAATGTGGAGTTGACAATCTCATCTATTGTGAAAAGCTCCAGAGATGTGAGCTCTGCAGCTTCTCTTGTCTCTTATTCAATCATTTATCTTCCTTTCTTGGAGGGGAAATGGAGGGGAGGGGTGAAGCAGAAAGAAAAAACATTGCTGCCCTGTTGTCTGGTTGGGGCGGAAGAACACAGAACATTCGGGGAGGGACCAGTTAGTGTTAGATGGGGCACAGCTAAGGGAGGGAGCGCTTGGTGTTGGTAGGATTCGGCTAAGAGAGGCTTCTTGGAGATGAGCTGGAAAGGAGGCTTTGAAGAAAAGGAGGCGCAGGGATGGGAGCAGGCAGTGGTTCCCCACCTTTCCAAGCCTTTTCAACATTCAAAATGTCCATGGACTTCCACACTATAGTAGCTGTGTGTCCCAGGTTTTCAAAGCTCACGTTAGGAGCTTCTGGTATGAGGGAGAGGGAGGTAATTATAATAAATAGCTAGCACTTATATGGCGTTTAAAGTTTACAAAGTGCTTTACAAATATGAACTTATTTAATTCTCATAGCAACCCTGGGAAGGAGGTGCCATTATTATTTTCAGTTTACATATGAGGAAATTGTAGGTTCATGCAGCTAATAAGGTTGCAAGGGCAGATTTGAACTCAGGTCTTTCTCATTCCAAATACAATGTTCTACCCACTATATCACCTGGCTGCCTCTTACCATGATAAGGGGAGAATGATGCAAATGGAAACCTGGACACAGGAAGTTTTGTGCTTGTAATACAACTAGCCAAGTTACTAGGCTGTTGAATCCGTATTGGTCCATGTTGGGAAGCCATGAGAAATGAGTTAATGAGACAAAGACAGAGAAGAACCAAACATTTGCCTAATTTCACACATATAATTCATATATTGCTTGCTTTCTCAATGGGAAGGAAAGAATTTGGAACTCAAAATTTAAAAATTAAAAAAGAACATTAAAAGTTTTCAAAAACACGCACAGCAAAGAGCTAAGCAAAGGAGGGATTTAGATTTGATGAGAAGCAATAGGTGTCTGTAAAGCTAATTCCAGTGTTTGACAATCCTCACTGCTCAGGAAATTGATTCAGAGAGAGAGATGGATGGATGGATGGATGGATAGATAGATCGATATAGAGATATACACATATACACACATACATATATATTGTGTGTATATGCATATATGTGTGTACACACACACATATATAACTGAAAATCCCTAAACAATAACAACTAAACAGTTCTCACATCCTCTGGTTTTAGAGGCATGGGAGTTAAAGAGGAATTTACCTAACCAGAACCATCAAATGAGAATCCTTGTAAAGCCACTGTTATTATCGTCATCATCCTAGAGAGGATTATAAACACTCATAAAAAATAGCACATTTATATATATATAATATTAATATATAAATATATATACATATATATAAATATAAAATGTATTTTTTTTCTGTGATTTCCTCTGTTGAGTCCTGATTTATCCTCAGAACTGAGATTATAACTTTGGTTCAATTTCTAGACCTAGTTTCCTTTACTGCCCCAAGCTGTTCCACATCACTGATGTAAATAGACAGTGATCTAATCCTTTATTGTTTGAGGCTGAAATGAAACTCCATGTGTGTTTATATAAACCTTTTGGTCGGTATTTTGAACACATAAGGGTCTGTTTCTTAAAAGGAAGACTTACAAGGAGATTTGAGCTAGCAAAATAAAAGACTCGTTTCATAAGCATCCATCTGTTATACTTGGGATTGACTGTAGTATCCTCTCTCCTTAAACTTTTTAAATGGGAGGCTGCATGGTATGAGCCTCCCTCTTAGAATCAGAAGGCCTGGGTTCAAATCACTGCAGTGATACCTTCTTTTTTAAAAATGTGAATAGTATTTTATTTTTTTCAAGTTACATGTGAAGACAATTTTCAACATTCAGTTTTTATAAGATTTTGAGATCCAAAATTTATAAGATTTCTCCCTTCTTTTCCTTCCCCTTCCCCAAGACAGCAAGCAATAGTATATAGATTATACATGTGCAGTCACATAAAACATATTTTCACCTTAGTCATGTTGTGAAAGAAGAAACAGAACAAAAGAAAAAAACACAAAACAAAGAAAGTGAAAATAGTGTGCTTTGATCTACACAACAATCATAGTTCATCAGCGTACAACATTGCTGTAACTGTGTACAATGTTGTCCTGGTTCTGTTCACTTCACTCAGCATGAGTTCATGTAAGTCTTTCAAGGATTTTATTAAATCTGCCTGTTTATCATTTCTTGTAGAACAACAGTTATTCCACAGTTTGTTCAGCCATTCCCCAATTAATGGGCATCACCTGTGATTTCCAATTCTTTGCCACTACAAAAAGAGCTGCTATAAATATTTTTGTTCATATAGGTCTTTTCCCCTTTTTTAATGATCTCTTGGAGGTATAGTCCTAGTAGTGGTATTGCTGGATCAAAGAGTATGCAGTTTGATTGCCCTTTGGGCATAGTTCCAAGCTGCTCTCCAGAATGGTTGGTTTGCATTGACACTTTGAGGCAAATCCCTTCACCTCCCTGAAGCTGTTTCCTTATCTGCCAAATGGGCATCATGGACTACTTCAGAGGTAAGATGACCCAGGTTCAGAGTCCCCCGTTGACACGTGCTCTCTCCAGGCCTGCATGTTACAGAATAGTAGCTGATGTCCTTGGTGAAGGGATTTTGTTCACCTGCATCTCCCTATCCTGATGAAAAGCAATCATTTTTCTTTGCCTGTGTCATTAGGTTATGACGAGGAAAGCGCTATGGAACATTTTAAGCGCCCTATAAATGTGCTATTTTTCATGAGTGTTTATAATCCTCTCGAGGATGATGACGATAATATCAGTGGCTTTACAGGGATTCTCATTTGATGGTTCTGGTTAGCTAAATTCTCCTGTAACTCCCATGCCTCTAAAACCAGAGGATGTGAGAACTGTTTAGTTGTTATTGTTTAGGGATTTTCACTCATGTTCGACTCTTCATGACCCCTTTTTGGGGTTTTCTTGGCAAAGATACTGCATTGGTTTGCCATTTCCTTCTCCAACTCATTTTACAGAAGAGGAAACTGAGGCAGGCGAGGCTAAGTGACTTGCCCAGGGTCACACAGCTATTATCTGAGGCTAAATCTGAACTCATGTTTTTCTGATTCTACAACCTTTGCTTTATCCACTGAATGCAAAGGACCTTAAAAATCACCTCCTTCACCTTTCATTGATGAGCACAGTGAGCACCAGGGCACAAAAAAGTTTGAGTAACTTTCCTGAAGTCTGGCAGGCAAGAGCTCAAATATCTCCTGACTCTTTTCCTGGTAAAATAATTTTTTTTTGTTTTCCTTACACTGCTTTAGCAAACTCTGTGTGTGTGTGGGGGGGTAATTGAATCCAAAACCAACAACAATTTTTCCCAGAAGGTTTATAATCTGATCACAAGGTTACAAAGGGAATGGATCATTGATAAAGGTCTAGCTTCTGGCTTTCTGATTATTGTTAAATAAGGAGAAGCACAATTAACCCACTATTTGGTATAGGGGTTTTGGGTTGACTGTTGTTTTTAACCTAGACAATAACCATTACAAAATAAGTGCCAGTTAAATAAAGTTTAATCAGACACCCATTATTTATTTTCTTCCACTGTGACTTCCTAAAGAATATTTAATACCTTTAGAGGAATGTATTTCTATTTGCCATCTCCCCTCAAAAATATCAATGCAATAATAATTGTTATATAATGTAAATGTGTTGTATTGTAATATTATATAATGTGAATAGAATACAAATGGAACGCATGATGAAAGTATTTTGTGCATGTTACTGCTGATTTTACACTGGAATAGAATTATTTTGCTTTTAAAAAACCAGGTTTATATAAAAGATATTTATCAACGGGTAACAGTTTCCTCATCTGTAAAATGAGCTGGAGAAGGAAATGGCAAACCATGCCAGTATCTTTGCCAAGAAAACCCTAAATGTGGTCATGAAGATTCAGACTTGACTGAAAAGCAGCTGAACAATAGCAAACGTTAAGTCCATGCAGGATTTTACTGAACCAATCTCTAACCTGAGAATGACAGAACAGCAGGGCAGAGACAAAGTGCCAGGAATAAGGCGGCAGTTTAATTAATTAGTTTCATTTTCAGGAACAGATTTGCAAATTGGGAATTCTCCTAATCAGAATTCCACCTTGCTGCAGTGAAGACAGAGATTACACATGTGAATCACAAGTGGGAAGGGAGAGGGGAAGGTGCAAGTGGAAGACACTGCAATAATTCTGGTCAAGTCTTTGGGGGTCGTTACTTAGTGGGGTGCAGGAATTGATCTCTGTGATGGAAACAGGTTCTACAATCTTTGATTCACTTCACTTAAGGTACACAAACACAAGAATGAAGTGATTGTGAGGTTCTGCGTTGTCAAAGTTTTGATTGATCATTTCAAGCTGTATTGCCAGATAAGGCAATTCTGAAAAATCTAAATTATTAGTATATCCCTTAGACTATATCAGTTAACATGAAAATCATAATTCCCTTCACATTTCACCCATTCATCAGGCATTTATTTGGCGCCTACTATGTGCAAGACATTATGGTAACTACTGTACTTATAGGAATCAAGGAACTTCAAATTGATAGGGGAATAGGGCATAGTGAACAGGGCCCTAGATTTGGAGTGAGGAAGACCCAGGTTCAAATCCTGCCTCAGACACTTCACTTCCTTGGTGACCTCTAGTACTTTGTTGAATTGCTCCATCATAGATTCCTTATCCTTAAATAAGGGATGTGAGCTCAATGGCCTCCACTGTCTCTTCTAGCTCCAAATCTATGATTCTTCACCCCTATGATACTATAATTTTATAAGAATCATGCACTTATCACCAAAATAAAAGGTAGACTATGGTAATTATTATGAGAAAATTGAAGATAAAGTACTTTGGAGGTTCAGAGGAAGGAGAGGTCAAGAAACAGAAAAAGAAACGGGGAAAGGAAAGAAACAAGCATTTATTTTATTTTATTTTTGCTTTTTGGAGAGGGGAATGCAGGGCAGTTGGGTTTAAGTGACTTGCCCAAGGTCACATGGTTAGTAAGCATTAAGTGTCTGAACCTGGATTTGAACTCAGGTCCTTCTGTCTCCAGGGCCGGTGCTCTATTCACTGTGTCACCTACCTGCCCCCAAACAAGCATTTATTAAGTGCCGACTGTGTGCTGAGCAGTGTACTAAGTGGTGTAGAAATATTGTTTATTCATTCAGCAAATACTGAGTACCTGCTGCATGTAAGACAGTGTGGTCAGTGCTGCAGGGGCTACAATCCTCAGCAGATCTGAATAGGATAGTCACTGCTCTTAAGGGCGTCCTAATCTCATAAAGGAACTAAGATGGTGATGTCAAACTCACGTAGAACCTGGGTCTTCTAAATGTACCTGTGCGCTGCTTAGTAACTTAGAAAGCCATAGCACTAGCATAGGATGGGCCACAGGGCCTGGGGAAGGTGACCCTCTAAGTCCTCAAGTGTGACTCCAAAGGGCCGCAGATTCCCTATCCCTGTGGACTATGGGATGTGTAATAGACACTCAGATTTCAGTTTAATTAAATTAAAATCCATTGAATTTCAGCTGATATTAGCCTGTGCTCCAGTTGCAACTATTACTAGAAACTAGGAGCCTCAGGATTAGAGCCTAAGTAGAAGATTTGTGAGGCACAAGCCAATTAAAATGAATTGTTCACTGAATGTTACAATATGAAGCCATTCATACATTATGAAAGCAAATTCAGTATTAGGATGTTTGTTCTTTAACCTGGAAAGTTGCATCCAGGGTAGCACTAGGTAACCTGCAGAAGAAACCTAGAAGATATTTGGCATTGCAAGTTTTAATAATACACTTGAGTATATACTAACCAGTTGTTGAAGCTACAAAAGTACTTACTATTGAAGCGAAATGGTGATTCACTGAAATGTACTCTAAATCACTCATGAAAATCTTAGGAAGTAGTTTTGAGTGATCTTTCTGAGTATCTGATTTTTTAGGTCTTTTAGAGTCCCGTGGTATATAGTATTCATTTTTAAAGCAAATAACCCTCCAAATGTAATAGTTTTTTGAGTCATACTTGCGTGATAACAAGTCCAGCAGTTTTTACTGAGCATTTATTATGTGTCAGGCATTGTGTTAAGGGCTGCAGATACAAATTTGAGCAAAAAGGAACATTGTCCCTGCCTTTAAAGAGCTTACATTCTAATGAGGGAAGGCAATCATGCATAAAAGAAAGAACAGGTGCACTCAGTAAGGCAAAGTGGAGAATGAAGCCCAGAGAGTCTAGAGCAGTGGTTCTCAACCTTCCTAATGCCAGGACGCTTTAATACTTGTATGTGGGCATATCTGCATGTAGGTGGACCCTGGATAGAAGAGCCGGGTCTTGGTTCCTCAGACCATCGGAAAACACGTGTTTTCCGATGGCCTGAGGTGACACCTGTTACCCCGTGAAAGGATTATTCGACACCCAAAGAGGTCTCAACAAATAGGTTGAGAACCGCTGGTCTAGAGCCACACTGGAAGAGGAGTGTAGGAAAGAGAGAAGAAAAGAACAAAGCGCCACAGGATGGGGAGTTGGTAGAGGAATGGCTGTGGAGCCAGGAAGACCTTGGTTCAAATCCTTCCTTTGACACTTTCTTGTGTAGCCTTGCATTACCTAGTTCTCTGATGAGTTGCTGAACTATAGCAGTGGATAAAGTTTTTACCCTCAGGAATCCTTTTAAGCCTCCACCAAAGAAAAAAATACCCAACAAAATGAAATGGAGAGTCTTATTGGTTCTAGTTTTCCTTTTAGCTGCATGTGACTCAGGTTTTAGAAAAGATTGTCTTGCTATACATTAAAATACATGTTAATGACTTCTTTTGATATTAATTTTATGGATATCTTTTGTTTCTGCATCATCTTAATTTAAGATTATATACTTTGCACATTTCCCCTCCCCCTCATAGAGAGCCATTTTTATATAACAAAGAGTAAAAAAAGAAAGAGAAAAAAAAAGCAATTCTGTAAAACCAACCAGAACATAAACTGTGGCAGGGAGCATATTGTTAAAATTAATATCTGAAATACAAAATAATTCTGAACTAAAAAGTTTCTGAGCAAATAAATAATGATTTAATAGTTAAGGGTTAACAGGTTACCATTAAGTCAGGTCAATTCATTCCTCAATAACTAGTGACAAAGGAGTGATTTACAGAGCTT
>JAQQSW010010453.1:0-12989 GCA_028646575.1 Pseudocheirus occidentalis | reverse complement strand
CTGGCCGGGTCTCTGCTCCTCTGCGGTGCAAGCTGCGCCTCTCCGTCCTGCTCCTCACGCCTTGGCAGATGTGGGGGTGCTGGAGGCTGTAGAACCGTGGCAGGCTGGCTGCAGGGCTCGGCTCAGCTCCTTCCCACCGTCCCAGGCCTGGCCGTGCTCTCACCTTCTGGCTGTTCCAACCTCCGCTCCGGAGGCCGCGCTGAGCCCCTGCTGCCGAGCTGCCTTCAGCAAGAGCTGTGTTCTCTGTATTTTTGTGAGTCTGAGAGTCCTAGACTTTCCTAGACTTTGTCTGGGCTCATATTTTATGGGTGTTTAGGGTGGCGGTGTGGGAGCTGCGGGACCTTGCTGCTTCTACGCCGCCATCTTGGCTCCGCCCCGCATTGTGACCTTTTAAAATATCTCAAGGACTCCACTGAGCAAAATTATTAAGGACCTATATATAGGTATGGTGACAATGTTCTTTTAAAACCCTATAATGACCCCTGGCCTCCATGCAAATTAATTCAAGACAAGACCAGATGGACCTGATGGAGCCAATGAACTTCTACCATACTTTTATTTTTGTCCTGTGTTCCTGTCTTATTTATTCATTCCTACCAGCAACAAAATTTCTGGTCCTAGGAAAGGTTTAGAAGAGATGGGGCAGGGGAAAGGAGAAAAGGGGGAAGACCAAAGACTTAATGGAAAGTAACTCAGAAACTGAGCTCTGTAGGAATTGAGGGATTTGAATAGCAGAAAAATGGAGAGTATCTATTTCAGCAACGGAGAATTCCACCAATCCATCAGTTAAAGTCTAGCTGAATTTTGACCTAAATCTATTAAGCCCTTTGAGCCAGATTTAGTATCTAATGACATAACATCTTCCTGAATAATCAAGGAACCTGTTAAAAACCCTAAATTTCGAGTTAAAGTAGAAAAGGAAGCTGTAAATACAAATAGGAATTCTGAAGAAGATTCATCTTTAGTTATTTGTCCCATGAAGAAAGATTTTCATTATTCTTTGGAGTCAATAACAAGACAATTCCCAACACAAGCCTACCTAGGTCATCTGCAGTTCACCTACCCAATGGAATCAAGAGGGGGTAGTCATGAAAACTGAGACACAGCCATCTAGTATCCAAGGTAAAAAATATTATAGGAACATAGATTCATAGGATCATGGGTCTAAAATTAGAAAGGAACTCAGAGTACATATAGTCTAGGTATTCTTTTTTTTTGTTTTTGCTTTTTTTTTTTGGAGGGCGGTTGGGGTTAAGTGACTTGCCCAAGGTCACACAGCTAGTTTTTGTGTTAAGTGTCTGAGGCCGGATTTGAACTCAGGTCCTCCTGACTCCAGGGCCAGTGCTCTATTCACTGCGCCATCTAGCCACCCCTAGTCTAGGTATTCTTAATGTGAGGTCCGCAAACTTTTTTTTTACAATTATTTTGATGTGTTTCAATAGAATTGTTTTTCTTTGTAATTCTCTGTATTTCATTTTATTCTGAAAAAGCGGTCTATAGGCCTCCCAAGTTTTACTAGATTACCAAAAAGGTAAATGATGAAGAAAAAAAGGTTAAGCATCCCAGATCTAATCCAACTCTCTCATTTTGCAGATGAAGAAAATGAACCCAACGAAATTCATTGATTCATGAACACTGTTAAAATACAGTGCCTGATTTAAAGCCGGGAAAAGAGAAAGCAGCATGTTACAGTAAAAATAAAAACAAAAAACACTGAAGTTGGAGTCTGATGCCTTGGGTTCAAAATCTGACATAATTTGATCTAAACCATAATTAATATTAACTCACTATGTGACCTTGACCAAATTGCTTAAGCAGTCAGGGCCCCTATTTCCTCATCTGTGAATCAAGAGAATTGGATGAGATCATCACTTTTGTAACTGACATTCTGTGATCTTGTGAACCCCTAGTAACCAAAATGAGTAAGCCATACCTATCTCTAAAAAAATAAGCTCTGTGGATAAGATAAGGCTGCTGGTCAGTGGTAAGGAAGTGTAAAAAGGATGGTGCTAGGGAGGGCAAAAACAGATGAGCCAGGACCTGGAAAATGACCCAGGAAACTTCTACTGTGCCTTACTTAGGATATTCAGGATAGCATCAGCTGATTGCATTGATGGTTCTGGTTTGAGCTATTGCAGACAGGGTATTTAAAAATTCAGACAGAGTGAAGGGGAATGGAATATACGAATACACACATACATGTATACATATAAACACATATTCAAATATGCATATATAATTTCTATAAATAACATATATCTACATATATTTCATCCATCTCTCTACAGTATATTACATTATCCTGAACTATACTTTTATTATATTACTATTTTTATATTATATTATAGACAAATCTAGCCATTAAAATTCTGTTCCCAGAGAAATGTCAACATTATTATGATTTTATATTCCCTGCCCACTCATCCAAGGTACCTAGCACACTGTCTTACACAAAGCAGGTGCTCAGTTTTTTCTGACTGACTGATTTAAACTCATGTTGCCTGATATGACATTTTTGAAAACACCCAGTAGGGTATGTTTTCATTTAGATGCCCATATCCAATGCAAGCTACTCTGTCTTGGTGATGGCCACACTTATCAAAATAAATGGGGAGATATGTTTACATTGAATACTGAGTGTGCCTGACAAATGGTAGGAGGCACTCCTCACTGCTTAGTCAAACTTATGCTTTATGGGAGAAGGTCAAAGAAAGAGGGTTAAGCCCCACGCATTATTCTTTGCAGCCAACACAGTGCCAGGAGCCCCAATGTGCTCAGTATTATTATTTGACTGACTATAAATTTCAGTGCTGAGGCGTTTCAAGTAAACTGAACACTTAAGAATCTGGAGCCTATTTTAAATCATCTGTTTATGATGGCTTTATGCTTCGCTTTTACAGATATTAATTATAAAGGTAAACATTCATATTTAACAGCCCCAGCTTCCTCTAACATTTTTCTTAGTCAAACCCCATCAAATCTGACAAGTGAACTTTTTAGAAAAACAAATTGTCCTAATGTGTGTCTGCTCAATTGGCTTGTTGCTATTTATTATTTTAAAAGACCATTGTAACTGTTATACCAACAGTCAAAAAACAGATGGGCTCTCGGCAAGATGGTACACAGAGAGAAGCTCTGGGGATATGAGCTGATTTTGTTGTCTTAATGAGACCTATTTGGGAATAACTCACTTTTCAAGCCAGCCCCACAAAGGAGAGGACTCTGGGTTGTTTACCAAGAATGTGGAGATGCTCAGACTAAAACAATGCTCTCTGGCTGAAAGGTGCTAGGGAAATCTAAAAATAAATGAAATTAATTACCTAAAGAGTGGTTTCACACTCCTAGTAAAGGGCTGCTTGACTCTTGAGAGTGAAGGAAAGATTCAGCCCTTAGAAAGTGGTTTGCTCACATATCTATGTGCACAAATAAATAGTGAGAGGAAAATGAAAGAGAAAAAGAGTAAAGAAGAGAAAAACAAGAATGGATACAGAAAAAAAAAGAGTGGGCATGAAAGCAAAAGCAAGAAGCTTCCTGGAGTTCTCTTCTCATTTTGGGGTACCTTTCTCCAAACAAATCTTTTCCTTTACTCCTTAGACAAGACATAGGAAAGGGAGCATAATCCTAACAGAATTAGTAAGGTAAGTGGAAGGAAGGCTGAAGATGTATTATTCCCTGACCCAAAGCTATTTTGAATGCAGCCCCAAATAACATGGGTCTTTTAAAAACTATTTTTCCCTAAGGCATTGTGTGGCAAACTCTCATCACACGATGTGTCTTGCATTCAGAAATCTTCCTCCACTTAGATAAAATCTCTTCCTTCTGTATTATTTTTTGTACTACTATATCTATTGCCTTTTCTCAATTAGAGCTCACTTTGTTGTTCTTTGTCTTTGAGACCTGTGGGGATCACGGATCCGCACCTGTAATCACTTGCATTGACACAGCACTTTAGGTTTGCAAGGGCTTTATGTGTGTCATCTTATTTCATCCTGCCATGACCCTGCATATTGTTGATGAGTTGTTTTCCGTCATGTCTGACTCTTCATGCCACCACTTCGGGTTTTCTTGGCAAAGATCCTAGAGTGGTTTGCCATTTCTTTCTCCCACTCATTTTGCAGATGAAGAAACTGAAGTAAACTGGGTTAAGTGACTTGCCCAGGGTTACAAGCTAGTAAATGTCAGAGGCCAGATTTGAACTGAGGAAGATGAGTCTTCCTGACCCTAGGCCTGGCACTCTATCTGCTGCACCATCTAGCTGTCCTGTCACAAGCCTGTAAGGTAGCTACTATTGGCCAAATGACGAAGCTGAGTATGTGAAAGGTTAAATTATATGCATTTTAGAAGTTAGTGTCTGGGGTAGGATTCTAATAAAGATCTTCCTGACTATAAGTCCAACACTCTGGCCACAATAACTTCTCTGCACAGGTGGCATTTGTTAAGTGGGGGATTCTTTTTCTTTGCTTTGGAGAGCAAAGCATTGATCAACCCTGGAGAATACTGTTAGTGTAAGAGCCAGAGGAGGTTGTGGCCAAGTGTAGAGACATGGATGAACTATGACATAAGGAGAACTGAAAAAAAGCCCTAGAGCGGGGTGTCTGGGAAAAATCCATACAGGCAGGATGTTAAGAGACACACATGGGGATTAAACGGAATGAAGCAACAAGTCAAGAACTAAATAGATAGGGAAGAGCAAGGAGCACATCTAGTCTAGAGCTAGAAGGTAACCTTTGAGATCATCCAGGCCAGTCTCTCATTCTGTGAGATGAGGAAGCTAAAGTCTAATGATAAAAGGTGACACCCCAACATGACCCCACCAGCTCATTCAAAAGCTTGGGTTAGAACTAAAGAACAGCAGAATCTACAAGGTGGCAGAGGCCTCTGAGGCCACCTAAACCAGAACCTAAACAAGAATCCTCTTAACAACCAGCTATCTCCTGAAGAGCTCTAATAAACATCACCCTCAAAGCTACTCATTCTGCTGTTGGACAGCTCTAGCTATGTGTTCCTGGACAAGTCACTTAACCTCTGTCTGCCTCAGCTTCCTCATCTATAAAATGGGGGTAATAATAGCGCCTACCTAGGATCAAATGGGATGTTATTTGTAAGGTACTTTAAAAATATTAAGCCATTATATGATTGCTAACTATCGTTAGCAAAGAAAGTAGGATTAAAAGATTCCATTCAAAAGAGTATTCATAGAGAGAAAATGTGTGGCTGCTTCAAAAGCTGATCCAGATGTGACTCTTCCCACTCCTCAGTTTCTTCCAGTTGCTGTAAGAGCAGTAACCTGTTGCCAGTCCAATGGTAGAGGCACCCTACCCAGGAGAGTAGGCCTATGGGAAAGAGCATTGGTTCCTTCTTATATTGCCTGGACTGACAAGATCTGGTTCAAATCCCATTTCTGACTTTTATGATTTGTGTGACCCTGGGCAAGTCTATTGATTTCCCTAGGCCTTGGTTTCCTCATCAAATGGATAGATTGGACTAGATAAAAAGGTCTTTAAGGTCCCTTCAGATCTTGCTATATAATCCCATGGTCCTATGAGAAGATACCAAGTAAAAGAAGTCACAGACAGTCTTCCCCTCTATCCATCCACTACAGGTAACCTAAGCTTTATGGAGAGAAAAGAGACCCAGTAAAAAGAGTTATGTAAGCTAAAATCCTAGAGTTGAAGGATAGCTAGGAGAAGGTAGAATCTTTTCTAGGTCATTTGTGATCCATAGCCTTCATATCAAGAGACCCTAGCTGAAATACAATGCACACTACAGTGTCAGCATGGATTGGAAATAGTATAGGGTGTGTCATATGGAAGAGCTGAATTCTGACACTGACTAGCTATAGAACCCTAGGAAAATAAACTTCCTGTGCCTCATGTCACTTCCTGGTCCTTATCTGCTAAGCCACAGAGAGGCTGCCATTTTGGTTGGTTGAGGTAGTTCTCATGTTGGTAGTTTCCCAGCTGATTAAATCCTTTCTATATTTGCTTCCTTCCACATGGGCAAGGCATTGTGCTAGATGCACACATGGAGGTGTGTTGAGAATACAAAACCAAAACAGTCCTTCCCTTAAAGGAGTCTACATTTTATTTGGGGAGACAGAAACTCAACCTGTACACCAAAACGTTCAAAAGAAGATGAATTAGAGAGACAGACAGACATAGAAGGAAAGAGGAGGGAGGGAGAACACAACTAGTGAGATAAAGAAAGTCTCAATAGAGAGATGACGTGGTACATGAGCTGAACCTTAAAGAAAGACCTGATTCTAAAAGGCAGGGATGTGGAGGGAATAACATTCCAGGAAAGGAGGATAGCCAGTGTTCAGTCAAGCCATTGAACATTTTTAAGCACTGTGTGTTAGGCACTGTGCTAAGCCTTCAGGATACAAATAAATGCTAAAAGAAAAACAGTACCTGTCCTCAAAGAGCTTACAATCTAATAAAGGAAGACAACATATTAAAAGAAGCTGGAGAGTGGAAGAGGGAGGGGGGGCAGGGTACCCAGAGAGCACAGTGTATAGAATGAGAAGCAAAGCAGAGAAAGGGATGCAGAACGGCTTGCCCAGCGTGAGATCAAGTTCACAGGTCACATTCTAATGGGGAACAGTGTATATATAAATCACAATATAAAAGATAATTTTACAGTAGATGGAAAGTAATCGCAAAGAGATGGCACTAGCAGCTAGAGGCATCAGGAAAGACCTCCCAGAGGAGGTGGAGCTTGAGCTGTGCCTTTAAGAAACCCAGGGGTTCTGAGAGGAATATTCCAGGTATGAAGATTGTTGCAATTGTAAAGGAATAGAGATTAGAATGATGTTTTTGAGGAATAGCAGATAGGTGGTACAGTGGATAGAGCACTGGACTGAGAATCAGGAAAACTTGTCTTTGTGAGTTCAAATCCAGCCTTAAAGTCTTACTAGCTATGTGACCCCGTGCAAATCACTTAACCCTGTTTGCCTCAGTTGCTTCATCTGTAAAATAAGCTGGAGAAGAAAATGGCAAACCACTCCAGAATCTTTGCTGAGAAAATCCCAGTTGGGGCCACAAAGAATCAGATATGACTGAACAGCAATAAAGTAGGCTGGTATTGCTTGACTTCGGAGTATGTGTAGAAGAGCAAAATTTTAAAAGACTGGAAAGATAGGAAAATTCTATAGTTGTAAAGACCTTCAAGTGCCAAACAAAGGACTTTGTATCCAATTTTAGAGATAATAAACTTATTGAGTAGGGAGTAACGTGACCAGAACATGCATTTTAGGAAAATAACTTCAGCAACTGGTACCAAATGGACTTAAGTGGAGAAGCTTGAGAAGAGAGAGTTGAGAAGGGACAGTGGTTAGGAAACTACTGTAATAGTCCAGACATGAGGTCATGAAATCTTGAATTGGAGTAGTAGCTGTGTGAGCAGAGAGAGGAAGGCCTATGTGAGAGATGCCCTACAGGAAGAAATGACGAGATTTGACAGCTGATGAGATAAGAGGAGTGAGAGAAAGGAATTGATGAGGATGACAAGTTTACAAAAACCTTGGTGACTGGAAGAATGCTGTTGTCCTTGACATTAAATAGGGAGGGAATTCAGAAGAGAGGAGAGTATTTGGGGGGAAGATAATTAATTCTGTTTTAGACAAGTTGAGTTATGCCTATGAAACATGTAATTTGAAATGTTTCAACAGGCATTTGGTACTTTGAGACTGGAGCTTAGGAGAGAGACTAGAGTTAGATAAATAGAGCTGGGAATCATCCGCATAGAGATGACTATGAAGTCCACGGAAGATGATGAGATCACCAAGCTAAAGAATTTTTGTTCTTCATTTTTTCTTTTTTAAATTAAATGATCTACCTTTGGTTTTTAACAATCACTTCCATAAGCTTTAAATTTTCTCCCCCTCCCTCCCCAAGATGGCCTGCAGTCTGATATGGACTCTACACATACATTCTTACTAAACACATTTTCACATTAGTCATGTTGCATAGAAAAATTATAACTAATGGGAAAAACCATGAGAAAGGAAAAAAAACAAAATAAAACAAGGCATTAAAAAATAGTCTTTTTCACTCTGCATTCTGACTCCATAGTTCTTTCTCTGGATGTGACTGTCATTTTACATCATATGTTCCTTGGAATTGTTTTAGGTTCTTGTATTGCTGAGAAGGGCCACGTCTGTCAAAATCAATCCTCACACACTGTTTTGTCCTTCACTTTCTTTTTTTAAAATTTTATTTATTTATTTTTAGTTTTCAACATTCATTTCCACAAGATTTTGAGTTCCAAATTTTTTCTCCATCTTTCTCCTACAGCCCACGCCAAGATGGCATACATTATCATTACCCCTTCCCCCAGTTTGCCCTCCCTTCTATTACATCCCTCCTCTTTCCCCTGGAACATCCCATACACCGCTAGCTAAAGAGTATAAGAGATAAGAAGAGAGCCCAGGAGACTCACAATTAGTGGATAGTATATGAAGACCCAATAAAAGAGCCTGAGAAGGACTAGTCAGACAGGTAAGAGGAAAACCAATGGACAACAGAGGAGTCAGAGAGCATCCAAATGAGAAGAAGATAAACAGACTCAAATATTTCAGATAGGTCAGGAAGGTTGAGGTTCTAGAAGACTCCATTAGATTTAGCAGTTATTGAAATATACTCAGGATCAGATGGAAATCTGTAATCCCTAGGTTCACTACTATCCTGAAAGAGGCAGCCCATTCAGGTTAATCATTTCTGAGTCTCATCTTCCTATTCTCTTAAATATCCTGAAGATACAACTAATTATTATTGCGGGTACAATGGCAGTAGACAAGACACTAGCCCATTATGGAATCAGCCCAAAGAACCATAGAAGGAGGGATTTTACTGTCCAAAGGAGAGTAGCAGTATCCCTCTCCAAAGACATTCTTGCAAATCTTGTGAAAGATACTTTAAGTGGAAGGAGAGGGTTTGTGAATGTGAGGAATGTAACTTATCTCTGAGAAGAGTCCAGAGGTGAGAGCAATGAGCTTTGCTTGCCACGGAAGTACACAGACCTTCCAGGACAATTGATGAGCCGCTAACCCTCTGCCCAGCCTTCTACAATAACGTGTCCTACAAAAACAACAACAATGGGTATTTCCTTGGGTTGTTTTTAGATCACTTTAATGCAAGAATATTTGACAAAACAAATATGAGCAATATCTTCAGAACAGCATTCTGATTCGAAAGCTTTCTCCTATGACATTCTCTGCCTTGGCATTTCCACTTGGGTGGAAATTCTACATTAAGTTTTTAATCCATTCAATAACAAACTGTGAAAAGCTAAGGAGTTTAGAGATTAGAAAATCCATTTTCACTGATTGCTTTGGAAATATTTAGCCCAAGTGTTGATAGCTAACTCTAATTTCTGTGCAATAGTACAGGCTCCAGGTATTTTCTCAATATTAACAGCTCAAGGTAGTTAGCAGGTAACTAGACTCTGGCATATTTCTCTTTGGGAAAATCTGCTCTCCTTGTTCACTCACTGACCAGATGAGAGATGACAACCCTTAAAACCTAACTAGCGTTCACACAAAATGGCTGTTTTGTTAACAGGTAATTACTATTCCACATCCTAACTTAAAATGTCTTGAGATCTCCTAGATGCTTATGCTGGAGGCACAAAGAAAAACGAAATCAAACACTGAGGCCTTATGTGAAGCACCCTCCTGAAATCCTTCAGTAGAATTGTTTGTCATGAAATATACATGAAAGACCTGGTGCCCTACTTGACTAGACATGACAATTTAACATTGTGTTTTCTATTGTGGTGACATGATCATAAACATATTAACAAGTCCCATAGTGTGATCAACAACAGATGTAGAATTAAAAGCGCTGACAAGCTTCATCAGGTAGTTTGGTTCTCATGCATTTTCTACCCAATGTAAACCCCAAGGCTTCAAAACATTACCCAGGCACTGCTCTCCCTGAAAAACGCCTTTCTCTGAAAATTATATATTTGGATTTATGCTTTGACTAGAATTAAAAAAAAAACCAAACACTTTCCTCCCCCCAAAAATGGCTTTTCCAAGAGGATTTGTTTACCTTAGAAAAGCAAATCTACTTCACAAAAATATTTTTAACTTTTTTTTATAGAGGATCAAGAGAAAAAACAGCTCATGAGAATTTTAAAAATCTGAAACATGCAGCACTCAAAATGTTTCCAAAACACATCAGTGGAAACAAACAAGGAAAGGATCCTTGACAAAAATAACACTGAAGAATTGATTCATATCTGTAGACAAAAATTCACGATTTTTTCAAAAATGAACAGGGGACTCAGAACATATAGTTCTTTTATTCTAAACCAGGCATACATGTCAGAATACAATCAACATAGTGCTAAGTATGTTAAGAAACACAATTAACAGGATATTAAGTTTGTGGGGAGAGGGTAGTGCAGTGGGATGGATAGAAAACCAGATACCATCAAGGAAGATCTGAGTTCAAGTTCTGTCTCTCACGTATATAGTCAGGTTCTGATTAGTGCAAATAATGAATTCTATGCATTGTATGAATCTGCACTATAAATTTCCATTTGCAATGGAGTTAATTGCAAATAGCATGAATTTAAATACAAATGGCCCCTTGAAGGGATTCATTGTTTACACTCATCAGAACCTAGCCATATTGATGATGTACCCATGATCAAGTAATGGAGAAGGGGGGAGACAACAGCAACAACACAATTATATTTACAAAGTCCTTCTCGGCACTGTGCTACATGCTTCACAATCATTATTTCATTGAATCAAGAGAGTTCCCACAATCAGAGACTTCCCTATGCATAATCTAGACCAGAAAAAGATGTTGAATATTTCAACTGTATCCTACACATAGCTTGTTTATATGTAGTTGTTTGCCTGTTGTCTCTCCTTTATATCTTGAGCTCCGTGAAAGGAGGGACTATTTCTTACCTTCCTCCAAATCCTCACCACTTAACATGGTGCCTGACTCATAGTAGGCACTCTACAAATGTTTATTCAATTACTGACTCATCTGTACCAAGGAGATAATGATATCTTTGTACTATCTGCTTCATAAGACTGAGCAATCGATTGGGTTCATGGGGTGAGGGTAAATGAAGAGTTCACAATAACACCAAGGTTGTGAATCTGGGTAACTACAAAAATGGTAAGATATACCTGAAAGAATGTAAGCGCCTTGAAAATTGGAATTGTTTTATGACCAGGTATGCAGTATGTGCCTAAAAAATGTTTGTTGGTTGACAGGAAGTGGGCAGTTTTTTGTCAAGATTCTAGCCCTGTATTTGATGCCACTCTTACATATACATATATAAGAGGCAGGTCAATTGAGGTTAAGTGACTTGCCCAAGGTCACACAGCTAGTAAGTGTCAAGTGTCTGAGGCCGGATTTGAACTCACGTCCTCCTGACTCCAAGGCCTGTGCTCTATTCACTGCACCACCTAGCTGCCCCCAAAAAGTACAAGATCACTGAGGGAGAAATTCATGTTACTGAGATTAGATAGTAGAGAGACAAAGAGGAGGTATTCCCATGAAAGCATATAACCCAAAGTTCAGGACGCTCAAACTTTTAACAAAATTTAACCATTTATAATAAATTTATGTTTGTATGCTTATGGTAGTAAATGATAAAAGAGATTAATAATACACAGTATTTATGCATTCATGACTTACTCATTTTTTGTTTTCCTTACATACATGCATTGTTCTACAATTTTCAATAGTATGCTGCAAATCTTCAAAAGTTCCCATATAATTATTGATAGCCAAATTTCACAAATGTAAAATTCACTAATGGCGAGAGATGACAGTACTTTGGTTTCACTCTTTTGGATCAAAGAAGGGTATATCACCCCTTCCAGGATCACCTTGGAACAGTGAGAGGTTAGAGGTGTTTCTCTAATGGTATCAGTTCAAGCTCCTCTCCTGATCTATTTCCCCACTGTTAATCATTAACAGCTCATTTCTATTTAAGTAAATAACATTAATTAGCTTTCACAAATGTATATTTACTGGAGAAATATAGCAAGAAGAGACATATAAAATTTTTCCCCCTCACACTCTTGGGTTACACTCTCCCCTCTCCCGCCAGAGAGTGGGCTCAGACTTAATTTAGTTTCTATACATTCTACCCACTAAATTCACTTCCAAATACAACATAGTTATTGGATGGATCTGCATCTTAGCAACCTCTGAGCCAAGTCCCAAAGATTGTTCCTCAGTACGTCAGTGCTGGGCTTCTGAACCCAGCATAAACTCCATTCCCAGACCTTCTGTCGGTTGCTTCACCTACCTTTCTTCCCCTCCCCCTCCTTTGGAGGCAGTGGGGTTAAGTGACTTGCCCAGAGTCATACAGCCTGTGTCTGAGACTGTATTTGAACTCAAGTCTTCCTGAAACCAGGACGGATGTTCTATCCCCTGCATCACCTAGCTGCTCCCTCACTTATCTTTCAAAGATCACAAGATCATAGCTACAACTGATCTCTTTCAGTTAAAACAGGAAAAGACAAATGCTGAGGTCAAAACCAAGGCCCATATTCACAAGCCGTGTGTTGGCTTTAAACATAGAGAGCCTTAAAGCATTGTCTCCCTGAAAACTGCAAAAAAAAAAAAAGGAAGGAATCAGACTAAGGGGTCAGGCCTGGGCTGATTAGTAACTTTTGAATGTATCCTAGTTCTGGTTCCATACCCAAAGAGGTTCTTCTCTACCACATGGCTAGCAGACCAGAACCGGTTAGAATGTCTGCATATGTTCCTGATCACTCAAAGGCATTTCCTTTGTCATCAGACCTTTTGGCTCACCAAACTCTTCCAGGTGGGGAATTGCATCATCATCTCTGTCTGTCAGTCTCTCCAAAAACTTACCCAATCTCTGTCTCTTTCTGTCTCTGTACCTCTCTCTCTCTCTCTCTCCCCCTCTCCCTCTCTCTCTCCCCCTATCACTCACTCCCTCCCCCCCCCCCCTCTCTCTCTCAGTGTTGTCTTGCTCGTACCAGT